>CM040934.1:44089538-44102038 GCA_023029165.1 Gobiocypris rarus
TCCAGGAAGTGGGTAGTCTCAGAGTTGCCATGTCAACCAGGTCGTCTGGAGACCGCAGCAGCATCTAATATTTAAAACTATACCTATTTGAATTAAGTTATTGATATTATTTATTAATACTATGGGATACTCGGTCCAAAAACGTGGTATTGCCATGATATCCTATCCAAAAACATGGTAATATCCATCTTTACGCATATAAAGGCTCTACATTCAAACAGTCTTAGTTTTTGTTTTGTTTTAAATATCAGGAGGAGATCAACAGATCTAAACGTTCATAAACATAAAGCGATCAGGCCTTCTTCAGTTTGCCCGGTTTACCGGCGTCTGTTCGCCAAACGTCAGATGATGTCATCGATGATGTGATGGTCTCCAGAAGATCTGATCACTGACACGCGTATGATTAAATATCAGATATCAGCGACTTCACAATCCAAACACTTGTTTCCTCTCTTTATTGATGCTGACTGAACCGAGAGCGCGCTTCCGATGCGTTTGATGGACGATGCGTCGCGTCGCGTGCGGATGCGCGGATCTGATCCACAGCTGATTCGGATTACAAGCAGATCTCCCGGCCGATCCCCATCTGGAATAAAACACAATCCCACTCACGTTATTCAGTGGATCCCAGTGCTCATCTGCAGCTCTCAGCTCGTGAAATCCCGCATGATGTTGTTCCGCGGTGCGGTGCGGTGCGGTGCGTGCGCTGGCGTCCGCTCCCTGTGATGTCATCGAGGACGCTGCGGCGCTCGCGCTGGACGACGGGGCGAGTCTTCATAATAACACTCATTAATAAGTCATAAACACACGTTACATCTCGCAGAATAGCTCCTGCATGAATGCACAGATCTATAGCCCAACACCTGACTGAATTATTGCTCAAACAACTAATCTAAATAATAATGTGTTTAGACTAAATACATCGCCACCCTTTGAACATTCAAATACACCAAAATGTTTAAAGTTGTAGTGAAGTAAAAACATCACTGTCCTGATGAGTGTCCTCATTATAGTATTTAAAAGCATCTCAGGACAAATGGCTAAACTGAAACTAAAACCATACTGATTTCATAAAACTTAAATGACACTGCAAAACGGACAACTAATTTAAGTTTACTATGCGACGTTTTAGCTTAAATGTGTGTGCTTAAAAACAGAGATATACTAATGTAATAGCACATGTATTTTGGTTGATATAGTCTCGCCTTATGATGGTTTAATAGCCTATAAAAATGTAGCTACTAACCTTTTTTGGCTGTTTTTGTAAAAACAGGTTTTTTTTTGTAAATATCATGGTTAAACTCCCCTATCCATATGGGTTTAACATATTATAAATCCGTTGTTAATTTTCGTGAAGGCAAACGCTCTAAACTGCTTAATGTGACTACTAGATACTGATAGATAATATACGTACTGATACTACGTTATGAATTTCTGTAATTGCTCTGAAACAATGATTGCACATGGTTTGTCTTGAAGCCTAGTCTGTTAAAACACCACATATAGACATAACAACATAACACAAACTTGATTTTCACCACAGGGGTCTCTAAACACTCAACGAATCTCGTTAACTTAATTGATTAACCACCTGCAATTAATTTGATCTGCCCTCAAGATGTTTCTATTGCCTGAGGATGAAGTGTGCTGATAACTAAAAGTGTTTAAATATCGCCGCCATCATCAGTGCAGAAGATTGAGAGAAGCTGTTGAGCAGTAAACAGCAGTAAATCTTAACAGAAGTTCTGTGAGGTTTCTGAAAGAGCTGATTGATTATCGGTTGGTGTTGGATGATCGCTCTCAATGGCTGTGAGGGAGATTTGTGTTTGGAAGGGGCTCATTTTAGCTCTCTTCATTTTTGCTGTTGCTGGACAGACATCAGGACCGTGAGTATCATTAAATGTTTGTAAAGTTTAAAGTGTTTTCCAGTAGATGCCAGGAAACTATGTGCACATTCATGTCACTATGAATCTGTCTAGAATGGGTGTTTTTCAAACTGGGGTCTGGGGAATGGGTTAATGGGTCCCAAGTAAGTTTCAGGGAATGAAGACAAAGCACAAATGGATAAAGTCTACTGAACATACAAACTGTTTAACTTTTAAATATTTTTCCTTTCTCACCTTTTATCTTGCTCACTGGGGTTGTAAGGCAGTATAAGCTGCATACATTTAGTTTGAGTGTTTCTTATACAAAATGTTTAATTGATCTCAGGTTTATACATCCAATATTAAGGCTAGCCAATTTAAGTTTGGAGACTATGTAGGCTGTTTGTAATGGTACCCTTAGTCTACTATTTATTAAGTGAGGACACTTACACCCAGTTGGACATTAGTTTCTTGTACTAAAAGTGTTTTCCACAGGTTATTCATGGTGACATTCCCTGCGGTGATTGAGTCTGGATCTGATGCCAAATTATGCATAACTCTTCTGAAACCCCAAGAGAGTCTCACGATGACCGTTTCTCTGCTTGATGAGAGAAACCGGATGACTGAACTTGTGCAGCAGGTTTTTTCTATACCGTTTCACCGCTGCTTTAATTTCCAGGTGTGTTGTCATGAGACCTGTTGCTCTTTCTTGTCTGGTTTGTTGAATGTTAACTGAGTTTCTCTACAGGCTCCTCGAGTAGATGGCGAATCTTTGCAGAAGCTGAAGGTGGAAGTTAAAGGGAGGGTCTTCAGCGCGACCGCTGAGAGGAAAGTCATGTTCAGACCTTACCTGCCTCTGACCTTCATCCAAACGGACAAACCCATCTACAATCCAGGACAAACGGGTGAGCTGTGCATGACCCTTGGTTGAGTATTACAGCTGTAGATTGTCTCACACATTCTGGTTGTCTTTAAGTGCATGATGCAATTTGAGTATATTGCTGTTTTTACAGTAAATTTCAGAGTCGTCACCATGGATCCCAAATTTGTGCCTTTTGATCAGATGGTAAGGCCTAACCATGAAAACTAACTTCAATGTAGGCTACTTTTCCACGCGCCTAATCTAGTCTCAGTTGTGCATGTTCTGCAAATGCTGTTGTAATAAAGTTTGTACTTTCAAATGCCTAATATTCCTGTATTTGTGTCTTTCAGTACAATCTGGTGGCGGTGGAGGTGAGGATTTGTGCCAGTGCAAGTCTTATAATGGAGCTGATGAATCTGTTTGTAGTCTTTCCTGTGAGCTGTTAATTGTTTTAATAGGACAATCAGAATAACCGGATTGGTCAGTGGTCAAATGTTTCCTCGACGGGTTGGATCTTGCAGCTTTCTCACGAGTTAAACCCAGAGGCTCAGACGGGGATGTACACCCTAAAGGCTTTTATTGCTGACCGAATGATCTCCCAAGTTTTTGAGGTGAAAAAATATGGTAAGTTGTTCCTATAATATACAGCAGTTCAACGACAGATCTGAGGTCCTGATCTAAAGAGTCTTGTCCTTGCTTTAGTTTTGCCCAAGTTTGACGTGACTGTAAACACCCTACAGACGTACAGCGTTGGTGATGTGGGACTGAAAGTTGAGGCTTGTGCCAAGTGAGTGAGGCTTCTGTTCTCTTGTCTTGTGGTTGGTCAGTTCTTGATCCTATTCGTTGATGTTTCCCAGATACACATATGGCCAACCTGTACCTGGTCAAGCATTGGTGGAAGTGTGCCGTGAGCCATTTCCATATGATGTGGTTCCTGATTTGACACGTGCCTGAATAAAACCTCGACGGTGTGACTCCTGCCTTACAGCTGAGGGTTTGTCTGCTTGTGTTTGACTTGATTCTGAATCTCCCTCCTCTCACACAGATGAACGCCACAGGCTGTGCCTCTCTTACTGTCGCTCCATCAGTGTTTTTCAACACCAAGTTTGAAAACAATATGCAAGATACTTTTCTTGTAACTGTGAATGTCACTGAGGAGGGAACAGGTGAGCTATTGACTGAGCTCAACCAACCGCACTTGCTTAAAATCAATGTTCACTTTCTCTATTCTCTCCTTCCTCGGTCCAGATGTAGTGATGTCAAAATCTGCAGCTGTGTCAATTACATTTGAAGTCGGCAAGGTCATGTTTGTGGACCTCCCAGATTATTTTGATCCTGGATCAATTATTAATGGAAAGGCAAGTAAAATGTACCTTTGGTTGCAGGAACCTTTTACATTGGTTCTTTCCTAACCTTGATCATTCCCAACAGATATCTGTCTCTCGTTTCGATGGTACTCCAATTGTAAACAAAGCTGTGTATCTCCTGGATGGGAACAGCTGGCCAAACAAACGGCTGCTGAATCTGACCACAAATCAGAATGGACTGGCCACGTTCTCCCTCAACACTGCTGATCTTCCTAAAGCTGAGCTCAATCTGGTGGTACGACTTGCACTTTATATTTTGTAACATGATTTCTCTCTCAGGAAACTGATTCCGATCACTTGTTCCCCAGGCAAGTGCGACTCCAGAGGTTGTTTATAGTTACAAATCACCATACTTCACTACGGATACAAGGGTTGTTCAGCTTCTCCGACCCGCTTCTCCTGACAGCCCATCACTTAGTGAACTGACTATAGTGAAGCTTGAGCAGCCACTCAAATGTGGTGCTTCATTTCCAGTGACTGTGAAGTATTCTTTTGTTGGTGAGACTGGGGACTACAGCGCTGATATCGTCTATATGGTGAGTAAACACTTAATTTGTGCTGGTCTCTTTGTTCAGCACCTTGTATCCACCTGTTGGTCTTCTGTCAGGTCTTGTCCAGAGGAGTGATTGTCCTCCATGGATCTCAGACGATCAGAGCGAGGGCTTCTAATACTGTCACGAGTGGCTCTGTGTCGTTCCAACTGTCTGTCAGAGTTGATATGGCTCCTGCAGTGCATATTCTGGTCTACTGTGTTCTGCCCAGTGGGAATGTAGTTGCTGCTAGTGTGTTGTTTGACACTGAAATGTGTTTCCAAAATCAGGTATGATGTACACTAGCATCTTTTGGCTTAAACCGGGGGAATGATGTGCCCTACAGAATGTTGCTGCTTGTTCCAGGTGTCTCTACAGTTCTCTCCTGCTACAGCCATTCCTGCTGAGGGAAATGTTCTGACTGTCTCTGCTCAAGCAGGATCTCTGTGTGGCATCAGTGCTGTAGATCAGAGCGTCTGGATCATGGAGGCTGGAAGACGTCTGAGTGCTGAAATGGTATCTCTTCTGTGTGCCTCTTTAAAATGCACTTTCCTGTTTAGAATTATTGAACGAATCAATGAAAATTTAAATGTTCTCTTTTTTTAAACTTCATTCTCAGGTGTTCAACTTGCTCCCGACGCGGACTCTATCAGATTATCCATATGAAGTTGAGGATGAACAGGAGTGTCTGAATGTTCGACTCAGAGCTGTTCTTGCAGACAAAGCCTCTGAAACTTTCAAGGTAGAAAACTAATTATCCTGAAATAAATATATATATATATATATATATATATATATATATATATATATATATATATATATATATATATATATATATATATTATTATTTATTTTTTTTGACAGAGCACGGGGATGAAGGTTGCAACAAATTTGCCTATCAGTGTACCTCAGTGTCTGGTGTACAGAGGCATGAATTATTATCGCAACTTCCGTGACGGTACGTTTGTTTGACTTGCAGATTCAGTTGCTATAACCCAATTTATACTGGATCTATACCAGCTGTGTATTGTGGTGGGGAGTTCATTAATTCTGACAAGCCTCAGTTTAATATTAGGACTGCAAACCATTGTCTTGCAGTGTATTTTCGTCGTGGTCCTGAAGCAATGGCTGCTCCAGTAGAAATAAGTGAGGGCGACACATCCTCTTTTGATGTGACTGTTAGAACTTACTTTCCAGAAACATGGATCTGGCAGCTTGCTCAAGTGGGGTTGGTGTGAATTGTTCCTTCTAAAGCTATTTGCCCACAGTGTTTACTTCTCAGTGACATTTCTTTTCTGCTGTCCTTCAGAGCCACTGGATCCACACGTGTTCCCCTTACGGTTCCTGACACCATCACCACATGGGAGACTGAGGTGTTCTGCCTGTCCTCCAAAGGTTTCGGTCTGGCTCCACCTGCTCTGCTCACGGTCTTCCAGCCCTTCTTCCTGGAGCTCTCCCTGCCATACTCAATTGTCCGTGGGGAGTCTTTTGATTTGAAGGCCACGGTCTTCAGCTATCTGGCCAAGTGCATCATGGTCTGTCATGGTTTATATACCTTTTATATAATGGATCTGTATAGAGAAGTTCCTGTCTTTGCTCCATGGGCTCTGTTTCATTGGCAGGTTAAAGTGTCTCCAGCTTCATCTGCAAACTTCACTCTTAAAGCATATCCTGATCCGTACTCATCCTGTCTCTGTGCCAATGGGAGAAAGACCTTCAAATGGGTTCTCTCAGCTTCTGTTCTCGGTCAGTGTTGTACTGTTTCTAAGTTTGAAGAAGTGTTGCTCACTTCCTGTCTGCCACCACAGGAACTGTCAATGTGACTGTCAGTGCTTCAGCTGAGCCATCCCTGACTCGATGTGGCACTGAAGCCGTGACTGTGCCAACAAGAGGACGCATTGACGTAGTTACTCGAAGTCTACTTGTCCTGGTAAGTGTTAACCATCCTTCTGTAGTATGATCATTTGAGCTCATTCTGTTTTACTGATGTAGTGTTTTATTGCTTTTTCTAGCCTGAAGGAGTTGAAAGGACAGACACCCAGAGTTGGTTACTGTGTCCAAAGGGTTTGTTTGCACTCAATTATTCCCCAATACACTTCTCCCTGTACAGCCAAACACTAGCCTAGTGTTCAATGATCCTTTCTGTTTGGCCTACAGGAAATGTTCTTTCTGAAGATGTGACTCTGACATTTCCAACAAATCTAATTCAGGGATCAGCCAGATGCTCCGTGTCAGTGCTTGGTAACGCATTTCATGGAGTAGAAAGTGGTGCATTATGTTTGGTTTAATAATGGTTTCTGATGTGGGCTTTATGCTTGTCCTCTTGTAGGGGACATAATGGGTCGTGCACTGAAGAATCTAGATGGGTTATTGGCAATGCCATCTGGCTGTGGAGAACAGAACATGATCATTCTTGCTCCCAATATTTACATCCTGCTGTACCTGACGGCCACTGGGCAACTCACTGCAGCCATTCGAGAGACCGCCACGGGCTATCTTCAAAGCGGTATGGACGAGAAGATACATTGTGTCGAATAAATCTGAAGGCCTTTCAGTCTTGCACTTCTCAGACTCCAACCCCCTTCCCTTTTTTTGTTGTTGAAATAAACAGGGTATCAAGGACAACTGAACTACAGGCACAGTGATGGTTCATACAGCACATTTGGCTACGATGCATCCAATACATGGTGAGTTTCATGATGTTCTAGGTTTGTCTTGTCAACAGTGGTTAAGTTGGTTTTAAAACACTTCCTCCATGGACAGGTTGACTGCCTTTGTCATGAGGTGTTTTGGTTTAGCAACCCAATTTGTCTTCATTGATCCGAATGTCCTTCAGAGTGCAAAGGACTGGCTAATAAGCCAGCAGGGTTCAAATGGCTGTTTTGTGCAACAGGGCACTTTGTACCACAACGACATGAAGGTACATGTTCTCAAATGGACTAACCCATAGGCTGTCTCATTCTCTTTTTTTCTTTAAATGCATTTGCTGGGTTTATTTAGGGTGGAGTTGGTGATGAAGTGACCATGACTGCCTACATCGTCACATCTCTACTTGAACTAGGCGTCCCTGTCACAGTAAAAACCTTTCCAGTAGTTGTATGAGCTCCTTGTTGTTCTGGCTGTTGTGATATCTGCTTTTTCTTTCAGGATCCTGTCATTACCAATGCTCTGTCATGCTTGAGGCCTGTCGTTGGGAAACTGGGAAACACTTATGCCACTGCTCTGCTGGCCTACACCTTCAGTCTGGCTGGAGAGACCACCACTCGATCCCAGCTTTTAACTGCCTTGAACAAGCTTGCAATTTCTGAAGGTGAAATTCACCAGCCACTGTTCATCTTGAGCTGTTAATAAAGTCTCAAGCATTTACTTGAATGTCAAGTTCTTAGTAAAAATTAAGACTTTTGTAAAGTTAGGAGCTCCTCAAAGAGGATGATCAGGAAGACTCATTTAAATAATCCTGTAGAAAGTTTAAGTGTAGTTTTTTTTTTTTTGCACTGGTTTAAGCTGCAAACGTCACTTTCAATGTGAAACATCTCAATTGCTACAGTCTTGGTTATGTTTTGGCAAAACTATCATTCTCAACACCTAATACTTTGAAATGCATCATTGCTATGCTAATTTAAGTATTTTTAAGCACCAAATTAGCATAATTTGCCAGCTAATGTGAATGGTGTAAGCTCCAGTTTCATTAACCATTAGATCACAATACATTTGAATGTTCAAATGGTGCATAATGCAGCCTATGAAAAAGGAGTATTTCAAAAACAATCTTGCACGATTGTTCAAGTGTTTGGCTTTCAGGGTGTGAACATACCCCAGTGTCATAGAACAGTGTTAAGGTTAATCAGAAGTTTTACTCCTTGACTGGGTTTATATTTGAGGTTCTTTGCCCTTGACTTTCTCCCCGCCATCTCTTCAGGTGCTAAACTCCATTGGTCTCAGACAACATCTGGGGATACCCTGGGGGTGGAGATCAGTGCCTATGTGCTATTAGCGGTTCTCACTGAACGGCCTCTCACGACGGCTACTCTGGGCTATGCTAACCGCATTGTCAACTGGCTGGTGACCCAGCAGAATCCCTATGGAGGCTTCTCCTCCACCCAGGTGCCTCTGACTACCAAACATGAGCGCAATCATTTGAGTCGGGTTTTTAATCTGGTGCTTGTTTTTCAGGACACTGTAGTGGCTCTTCATGCCCTGTCTGTGTACGCTGCTCAAGTCTTCAGTTTGGAAGGCTCCAGCACTGTTACTGTACAGTCATCAGCGGTAGGAGGAGACTCTTATAGCTTCACCGTGAATCGAAACAACAGGCTGCTGTATCAGGAGAAGTCGCTGAAGAACGTTCCTGGCAAATATAGTGTTAAAGCCTCCGGAGCCACTTGTGTTTCTGTGCAGGTCTGTATCTTCAGCTGCTCTTTTATGGTATGTTGCTTGCATCAATCTTATGGTGCTTGTACGATAGGTTGCATGTTTCTACAACATCCCAACGCCCATTAAAGATACCAAAACACTGAGCGTCAGCGCGAAGGTGACTGGAGACTGCCGACCGCTTGGAGCCAATCTCATGTTGAACTTCACTGTGAAGTAAGAACAGCTTTGACTTTGCCCTGAAACCAGTTCATGTTTGTCCCTGACAACTTTATTTGTCTTCAGATACAACGGTGCAAAAGCATCTACTAACATGGTTCTGGTGGACATTAAACTCCTGTCGGGCTTCACAGCTGATACATCACTGGTATGCAAGACTTGGGAAAATCCTGTGATGCTTGAGGCTCTTTCAGGTGTAATTGTGTCTGTAAACATTGGTCTCTTCCCCTCAGCTTGGATCTCCACCCCAGTCGTTCGCTCCGCTAGTGGTGCGGGTTGATTCTGAAGAGGATCATGTCCTAGTGTATCTGAAAGAGGTGAGTTTAATCTCTAGCTGCCTCACTTCTCAAGTGCTGTTTGAGCTGCTGTCCATCCCTTCTGTCTTGCAGGTTCCTAAAGGCATCCCCATGAGTTACACTCTTCAGCTGAAACAGGTTCTTGCAGTGAAAAGTCTTAAGCTGGCGGTCATCAATGTTTATGACTACTATCAGACAAGTATGCTTTCATCCTAATCATGCATTGCTCTGAATTCACTGAAGTTGAACCAGCTCATTTCATGTTCCTCTTTCAGGTGACTCATTTGAGACCACCTACACATCTCCTTGCCCATGACTGCTCTAGGACATGACTCAAAATAAATTATTTTATGCAAATCACTTGTTTGCCTTTTTTGTTTAACATCTGAAAAGTGTTGTAGGTCACTAAGCCCAGTAACATACGCTTGACGTTCAGTTTAGGAAACCATTTCTAGAGCAAAATAAAGTTGGAGACAAAATTCTTCCTGGGTGAGCAATGCCAAAGTGACTTCAAACTAACTGAATCAAAGAAACCAGAAATAGTGACACCTTATCCAACCAAAATCAGGGGCATGCTAAAACCAGTGTGTAACATTTTGCTACAGTTCCCAGTGGAACATGTTTCCTGGAAACAGTGTGCAATAGGTTTGAGATACGCATTCTCTTGTTTGTTTGGGTGTCAAAATGTCAGCCCAATCAGCAGCAACGTGTATATAAACCACACTGTATTAAAGGGGTACTTCAGCACTAGGAAGATAAATCTGTATTTAAACTGGGTCATTAATGTAGTAGAAATGTGAAATTATTTTTGAATTTGGTGCCTTCTAGACTGAGACCACAGAAGTATTTGTCTCATGGGGATGAAAGACAATTCCCAGAGTGCACTTTGCTGCCCTACGAGGCCACTCTTGGCACGGCTACTGGATCACTTGCCCACTGTGTGCTTTTCATAAAATCAGTTTAGAGACACTACAATTCAAAACTGAGCGTGTCTGTTCAATATATATTGTGAGTCACGGCACAAACGCAGCAGGAGTTGGATTACATTCACCACATGAGCTGATGTAATTGCGGGATTCGCGGCCGCATACATTCACAGCGCGTGATCAGTCTGGTGTGTTTTTAGTTAATGTCTTTGGAAGCGTAACTTTCATAGTAAGTACATTTAGTGGGTTTGTGGATTTTTTTTTTTTTCCCATGTTAATCGATTGCCATTGGGCGCATAATGGGATCGCAGGGTGAATTGGGAGTCCAAATGCCTAGTTTTTAATTTACCATTTGGCTGTTTTATGATTCCCTGCCCTGGAACCGGGGGTCTCTGGACCCCTCCTTGCCAAAGACCCCTCCCCCTCCCCAATCCACGAACCCACTATTTGTCCAATTACCCACTGTATTGGGCAAATGACCCATTGACCCCTGCTGACCAATACCGCCCCCCCCCACTCTGACCAAAAACTCAGACGATGCAAAATGACGATATTTGCATCATCGGAGGAATTTTTCCAAATACTCGTCTCAGGGGGATAGGAGGTGTGAAAGTACAATAATTTGAAAATACTCCCGGGTTTCTACTGATACAAAGCGTAATGCTAATCGCTGAAGTAACCCTTTAAAGAGACCGCTCACATGATGGGTCTAAATACTCAATATATTTTGCTATTGTGGCATGCCTCTTTTCTATACAGCACTGATACGCCTCGATTTTTCTATCTATCTATACTTCTGTCTGTCTATACGTCTGTCTGTCTATCAATCTATATTTCTGTCTGTATATCTCTATACTTCTGTCTGTCTCTCTATACTTATGTCTTTCTGTCTATCTACACTTCTGTCTGTCTGTCATCTATACTTATGTGTGTATATCTATCTATAATTCTATCTGTCTGTCTATCTATTTATACTTCTGTCTGTCTCTCTATACTTATGTCTTTCTGTCTATCTACACTTCTGTCTGTCTGTCATCTATACTTATGTGTGTATATCTATCTATAATTCTGTCTGTCTGTCTATCTATTTATACTTCTATCTATCTATCTGTCCGTCCGTCCGTCCGTCCGTCTATACTTCTGTCTATCTGTCTATACTTCTGTCTGTCTGTCTATCTGTCTATACTTATGTCTGTCTGTCTATCTGTCTATACTTATGTCTGTCTGTCTATCTGTCTATACTTATGTCTGTCTGTCTATCTGTCTATACTTATGTCTGTCTGTCTATCTGTCTATACTTATGTCTGTCTGTCTATCTGTCTATCTATACTTCTGTCAGTATATTTATCTATCTATCAATCTATCTGTACATCTGTCTGTCTGTCTATCTATCTACACTTCTGTCTGTCTGTCTGTCTATCTATCTACACTTCTGTCTGTCTGTCTATCTATCTACACTTCTGTCTGTCTGTCTATCTATCTACACTTCTGTCTGTCTGTCTGTCTATCTATCTACACTTCTGTCTGTCTGTCTATCTATCTACACTTCTGTCTGTCTGTCTATCTATCTACACTTCTGTCTGTCTGTCTATCTATCTACACTTCTGTCTGTCTGTCTATGTGTCTATCTACACTTCTGTCTGTCTGTCTGTCTATGTGTCTATCTACACTTCTGTCTGTCTGTCTGTCTGTCTTTCTACACTTCTGTCTTTCTGTCTGTCTGTCTGTCTATCTATCTATCTATACTTATGTCTATCTATATACACTTCTGTCTGTCTATCTACACTTCTGTCTGTCTGTCTTTCTCACTTCTATCTATCTATCTATCTATCTATCTATCTATCTATCTATCTATCTATCTATCTATCTATCTATCTATCTATCTATCTATCTATCTATCTATCTATCTATCTATCTAATCTATCCTTATGTCTATCTATATACACTTCCGTCTGTCTGTCTGTCTTTCTATACTTCTGTCTATCTATATACACTTCCTTCTGTCTGTCTGTCTTTCTACACTTCTGTCTGTCTGTCTGTCTTTCTACACTTCTGTCTTTCTGTCTA
>CM040934.1:44104538-44205317 GCA_023029165.1 Gobiocypris rarus
ATACTTCTGTCTGTCTATCTATCTGACTGTCTATCTATCTATACTTCTGTCTGTCTATCTATCTGACTGTCTGTCTATCTACACTTCTGTCTGTCTGTCTGTCTATCTATCTATACTTCTATCTGTCTATCTATCTATACTTCTGTCTGTCTATCTATCTACACTTCTGTCTGTCTATCTATCTACACTTCTGTCTATCTATCTACACTTCTGTCTGTCTATCTATACTTCTGTATGTCTGTCTTTCTACACTTCTGTCTTTCTGTCTGTCTATCTATACTTCTGTCTGTCTGTCTGTCTATCTATCTATCTATCTATCTATCTACACTTCTGTCTGTCTGTCTATCTATCTATCTATACTTCTGTCTGTCTGTCTATACTTCTGTCTATCTATCTATCTATCTACACTTCTGTCTTTCTATCTATACTTCTGTCCGTCTATCTATACTTATGTCTGTCTATCTACACTCCTTTCTGTCTATCTATACTTCTGTCTGTCTATCTATACTTCTGTATGTCTTTCTACAATTCTTTTTTTCTGTCTGTCTCTCTATACTTATGTCTATCTATATACACTTCTGTCTTTTTGTCTATCTATACTTCTGTCTGTCTGTCTTTCTACACTTCTGTCTTTCTCTGACTATCTATCTATACTTCTGTCTGTCTGTCTCTCTGTCTATACTTCTATCTATCTGTACTTCTGTCTGTCTGTCTGTCTATACTTCTGTCTGTCTGTCTCTCTGTCTATACTTCTATGTGTCTGTACTTCTGTCTGTCTGTCTGTCTATACTTCTGTCTGTATGTCTATCTATCATGTCCACACTACCTCAGGTAAAGGTAAGGTGCGCACTCACTGCTTTCCTGGTGCTCGTGTTCTCGATGTCGCTGCGTAGGTTCCCGAGATCCTGAACGATGACGAGCGCATCGGAGCTGTTGTGCTGTGCGCAGGAACGAACGACATCAATATTAGTGAACAAAAACAATTTCTAAAACTAGGTCTCCTAAACATTAGATCACTCACACCTAAGGCGGTTATTGTAAATGAATTGGTCACAGATAATAGTGTCGATGTACTTTGCCTTACTGAAACCTGGCTTAAGCCAAATGATTATTTCGGTCTTAATGAGTCTACTCCACCAGGATACTGTTATAAGCATGAGCCCCGTCTGATTGGTCGTGGCGGCGGTGTTGCAACAATCTATAGAGATATTCTTAATGTTACTCAGAAAACAGGTCACAGGTTTAATTCGTTTGAAGTACTAGTGCTAAATGTTACGCTCTTAGATGTAAGGAAGAAAACCGTATTATCTCTAGCCTTGGCTATTTTATATAGACCTCCAGGGCCCTATGCTGATTTCCTAAAAGACTTTGCAAACTTTCTCTCTATTTCCCCATCACATATCAGATCGGAAAGGCATTTATTTTCCATAAAAATTAAGAAAATCGGTTAGGGGTAGGTAAACAGACATGTGCTGAATTAAAGACGATAAAAGTGAGTTGGTCCAATATCACTGGTTGTAAAAGATCTATTGGTCATCGTCGATAAAGCATTAATTGTTGGAGATTTTAACATACACGTAGATAACACAAATGATGCGTTAGGGTCTGCGTTTACAGATCTATTAAACTCCTTTGGGGTCAAGCAAAACGTCACTGGTCCCACTCATCGTCTTAATCACACACTAGATTAAATTATATCACATGGAACCAACCCAACCGATATAGATATTATACCACAAAGTGATGTCACTGACCATTACATGGTAACTTGCATACTGCGTACTGCCGAAATTGGTCATGTTGCGCCAATGCTATCTATCGACCAGTTAGAACGATCCTTCCAATCACTATAGATAGATTCTCAAATAGCTTACCTGATCTGTCTCAGCTGCTCAGTGAACCCAAACAAACAGATGAACTAGAGGAAATGACTAGCAGTATGAGCTCCATTTTCTCTAGTACATTAGAGATTGTTGCACCAATTAGATTAAAAAAGGTTAGAGAGAAAACTAAAGCACCATGGTACAACAGTGCTACACATGTTATCAAGATAGAAACTCGTAACTTAGAGCGTAAATGGAAACAAACTAATTTAGAGGTCTTTAGAATCGCGTGGAAAGATAATAGAAAATAACCAAAATAATCCAAGGTTTTCATTTAACACTGTGGCTAGATTAACAAATAAACAAGCATCGCCTGAGCAAAATATTCCGTTACAGTTTAGTAGTAATGATTTTATGAATTTCTTCACTGAGAAAATAGAAAGCATCAGAAACAGTACAATCTTTAATGATGTCTTAGGATTCAACCTCAATTATCGCCCCTCAAGAACTACTACACCACTTTACAACTATAGGACAGGAAGAGCTAAATACACTTATCATTGCATCTAAACCAACAACATGTTTATTAGATCCAATACACACTAAACTACTGAAAGAGCTGTTACCTGTAGGGGAAGAGCCTCTTCTCAATATTATTAACTCGTCTTTATCTTTAGGTCATGTTCCAAGAATATTCAAGTTGGCAGTCATAAAACCTCTCATTAAGAAGCCACAATTAGATCATAACTTTTTCTAGTATTTTAGACATAAATGGAAGATTTGAAATGGGTCTGTAATTTGCTAGGTTGTGTCTGCTCAGTTGTGCTCTTTCTTGCAAGAAAATGATATCTATGAAAAATTTCAATCAGGATTAAGGCGCATCATAGCACAGAAACTGCACTCATTAAAATCACAAATGATTTACTTCTAGCTTCTGACCAAGGCTGTATCTCAATACTAGTTCTACTAGATCTTAGTGCTGCGTTCGATACTATAGATCATAACATACTCTTAGATCGACTTCAAAATTACACTGGTGTTCAGGGAAAGGCATTAAACTGGTTTAGATCGTACTTATCAGACTGCTACCATTTTGTCTTGTCAAAGATAACATCAGTAGACTATGGGGTGCCGCAAGGATCTGTGTTAGGCCCTCTGCTATTTTCAATATATATGCTGCCACTTGGTAATATTATAAGAAAACATGGAATTAATTTCCACTGTTATGCTGATGACACTCAATTATATATTTCATCACGACCAGATGAAAATGCTAAATTATCTAAACTGACAGTGTGTGTTGAAGATATTAAATACTGGATGACGATGTAATTTTCTGCTATTAAATTCAGATAAAACGAAGGTATTACTTATTGGTCCAGAAAAACTGCCCACAAAACCTCTCACAATACAACTTTAACTTGGAAGGACGTCCTGTCACTTTATCCACTACAGTAAAAGACCTGGGTGTTATATTAGACCGCAACTTGTCTTTCGAAAAACATTTGTAAAAAAATGTTACAAGAACAGCATTTTTCAACCTTAGAAACATTGCTAAGCTACGTAACATGCTATCTATTTCTGATGCAGAGAAGTTAGTTCATGCATTCATGACCTCGAGACTAGATTACTGTAATGCTTTATTAGCTGGTTGTCCCGCATCCGCAATAAACAAGCTACAGTTAGTCCAAAACGCAGCTGCTAGAGTTCTTACTAGGTCAAGAAAATATGATCATTGTGGTGGTCGTGGCCAAGAACAGGCAGAACAGATAGTGGAAACAAAACAGAAGTTTATTTCTTCCAACAAAATGAAGGAAAATTATACTCAGGGCAGATTTCAAACAACAAAAACCTTGAGGTATATTAATTGAAATTAACAAAAATGAAATAAAAATAAACCTCCCCTGTAAACCAAATAACAAACTCAAACCACTAAGGTCAGCAGGTCATGATGCTAATGTGGCTGTACAAGACTGACAAGGCTATAATTTATAGCCACAAGGCTATAAATACCCATTTAGCCTCTACCAAACAAAAATAAAGGTAAATATCAAAATAATACCTTTACTAAATAAATTCAAACAAAATAACATTTACAACCCAATATCCAGTATCATGCCTAACCTAATAGAATCATATTACCAAACATATGAAAAGAAAAATACTCAAATCAAACAAAGGAATAACTGAACGAAATAAATCTAAAGATCCCTCCTAAACCAACACATGATGGTACAGTCCAACTTCCTCTGGAACAGCATAAGTTTGGAGGCTGAAGCCCCGCCTCTTCCTTTGTCTGCTGCTACATGGAATGCGGCCGTCACTCCATGGACCTCAAGTAATCTAGGACTCAGGTAAAGTTAAAAAGCAAAGAGAAATATAAGAAGTGTGCACCCTTCTATATATTCAAGATCTTAATAAACTTTAACTCATTTTCTTGTCCAGTGTTGTTATTATGATACAGGGATTTAAATCAACAAACATTAAATTAAACTTCAAACTAAAGGTAAAGGTCAAATTTGAGGTGAGCTACGCACCCATCACAATCATATAACACCAATTTTATCATCTCTACACTGGTTACCTATTAAGTTCCGTATTAATTACAAAGTATTGCTACTGACCTATGAAGCCCTAAATGGTTTAGCTCCAGTGTATTTAACGGATCTTCTATCGCCCTACAATCCATCGCGCTCTTTAAGATCACTAAACTCGAGGCTTCTGGTCATTCCTAGGATATCTAAGTCCACTAAAGGAGGGAGGGCACATTTCACATTTAGCTCCTAAACTCTGGAATAGTCTTCCTGATATTGTTCGAGGTTCAGACTCGCTGTCCCAGTTTAAAACTAGATTAAAGACGCATCTCTTTAGCCAAGCATTCACATTATAATTACCTTTATACTACAGTTAAATCGGATCAAAAGCATTAATATTCTGAACAGCAGCTATGCTAATTATTTCCCATCTGCTTTTCTGTTGTTATCTCGGGACACTAGTCCTGAGGTGAATAGTTGGTCAGCTCCAGTTTGTATCCAGCCTCTCATGGAGACTTCAGATGCCCCAACACCTGTGATGAGACTCGACGCCTGTGAAGAGACGACTCAACGCCTGTGAAGAGACGACTCAACACCTGTGAAGAGACGACTCAACGCCTGTGAAGAGACGACTCAACGCCAGCGCTGTTATGGCCTAAATTAATACATGATTTATTAACTTTTTCTAACATTTTTTGTCCTATACTAACACTGGCAGATGCGGAGAAGCTTGTCCATGCCTTTGTCTCCTCCAGGCTGGACTACTGCAATGCGCTCCTTATCCGCATCCCTGACAAAAATCTCCAGAAGCTGCAGTATATTCAGAACAGCGCTGCTAGGATCATGACGAGGGTGCGCAAATATGAGCATGTCACCCCCATTCTCAAGTCACTCTACTGGCTTCCTGTCTCGCTCAGGATCGAGTATAAGATCTCCCTCTGTCTATCTATTTATACTTCTGTCTGTCTGTCTATCTAGCTAGCTATCATTATTGTTTTGTTTCAGTTTATAATAATTACCTTCCGGTTTCCTGTAATTTGTTATTTTTCTCATAATTTTATTTGATTATTTGTGCCGTACTGCTGCATAGGAATGCCTTTTTGAAACTGAGCCAGACCAGGTTTACTACTATGTTGGTGGAATAAAACATTAATTTCAACACTTTTACCCAGTCTTAAACTAATTGCTGGAGGTTTGTCATTTTGTAAATGCATTAACACCATACACCTAGACTCCCTGTGTTCTACTACCCGTCACAATTGTGACCAGAAATAAAACCCATTTTTTATGGACTTTTCAATTATTTTATTTTTTTACATAATTGACATTGATTGTTTAATATCCATACAAGTACCATATACAACACATTCATATATGTCATCTCTGGGTAAAATTTGGGATTAAATGGGTTAAGGAGAAAAAAGTGGATAAAGGCAATAAAATGTGAAGCTTCAGCAGGAATAATGGGAACATTTTGGGATCCTGACACTCAGTATGCCTACGTGTGCAGTAAACATTTAGTCAAATATCCAAATATCAGTTTTATATATTGTATTTCCTATCGCTGATTGCGTTCCCCTCCAGTGGGTGTAGTTCTCAGTGTAATTGTGCTCTGTCTCTATTGCATGTATGCACTTTTATGTCTTTAAACGCTCGTTTTTTTGGGGTCGACAGCTTATAACAAAAAAGCGATGTGACAAGGTGTAAAGAAAACAAGCTAAAAAACCCAGAAGTGTTTATAAGTCAGAAATGACACAGAGGCGGCTTAACGCAATAGAAAGTCAGTGGAGAGGGTTGGGACTGCAAAGCGAACAACTCATTTAAGTTTACTATGCGATGTTTAAGATGAAATATTTGTGCTTAAAATGAGAGAGATGCTAATTTATGGTAATAGCACTATTTTGGTTGATAAGGCTATAGTCTCCACCCTTTCGGACATGATGGAGTAGAGCAAGTTCGGCAAAAGGCAGATTTAAACCTCTGTTCAATTTGCTTCAAAACTTAAAGCCAAGCGTCTTACCCCTACACTATTGCCACAGTAACTAATTTAGGGATTTTCATAATTTTATCTGGCCCAATCAATCATTTAATAAATGGCGGTATATTTGTATTTAATGTAGATGGAACCCAGTAAAAACAATTCTGAGAGAGATGACCCACCCACATTTGATTTGCTTCCGACGCCCATGTACCCATATAAACATACCCATAAGCATATCGTTTTACCATATTATTTATAATAAAACCATGGTTAATTTTTGTAAAGGGCAAACGCTCTTAACTGCTTAATGTGACTACTGATATAACTACGTTATGAATTTCTGTAATTGCTTTGAAACAATGAAACACTAAGACTGAAAGTCGCCTTTGGATTTTGACTAAGACTGAAAGAAACCCTGTTAACTCCCTTGAACCATCATCATAAGAAGAATGGCATCTACCCTAATGTTTATCCCGAGGTTTACCGCAGGCGGCCGGATCCGGGCCGTATCCAGATCAGATGGTGGACCTGCGCCTGGACATGACCAATGCATCTCAGAAGTGTCTGCAGAGAGCGTGTCAAATGAAATCTTATGAATATCTATTTACCTAAAATAACTTCTGACCTGTAAGGTTGCCAGAATTATAATCATAAACTGCTTGTTTGTCAGCCAGAGGAGAAATGGCACCCCGACTGAGCCTGGTTTCTCCCAAGGTTTTTTTCTCCATTCTGGACCTGAAGAAGTTTTGGTTCCTTGCCACCGTCGCCTCTGTCGCCTTTGGATTTTGGCTTGCTCAGTTGGGGACACACAATTTTCAACTATATTACTGATCTGCTCGGACTAACACTATATGATAACTGAAATTAACTGGATAACATCCCTGTTTTCTCCAGAGCAGCTGTACAGCTAATCAAATTCTGTTGCATTATTTTCCTGTTTAACACTGTGAAGCTGCTTTGAAACTATTTGCAGTCGGGGTGTCAGTTCTTCTCTGGCCGACGAACAAACAGTGTATGATTATGATTCAATGAGTCTATATAAATAAAGGTGACTTGCACATGGTTTGTCTTGAAGCCTAGTCTGTTAAAACACCACATATAGACATATAGACATAACAACATAACACAAACTTGATTTTCACCACAGGGGTCTCTAAACACTCAACAAATCTCGTTAACTTAATTGATTAACCACCTGCAATTAATTTGATCTGCCCTCAAGATGTTTCTATTGCCTGAGGATGAAGTGTGCTGATAACTAAAAGTGTTTAAATATCGCCGCCATCATCAGTGCAGAAGATTGAGAGAAGCTGTTGAGCAGTAAACAGCAGTAAATCTTAACAGAAGTTCTGTGAGGTTTCTGAAAGAGCTGATTGATTATCGGTTGGTGTTGGATGATCGCTCTCAATGGCTGTGAGGGAGATTTGTGTTTGGAAAGGGCTCATTTTAGCTCTCTTCATTTTTGCTGTTGCTGGACAGACATCAGGACCGTGAGTATCATTAAATGTTTGTGAACAGAAACGTCCTGCTGTTTGTTCTAGGCTAAAGGAGTTGCATACACTTCTGGTTTCCAGTAGGAACTTTGTGTAACAAGCTTTTCCACTGTTCATGTTTAAAAAATTCAAATTCTAGTACAAAAAAGTCATAAAGTCTAGTACATTTGTCATAACTTTATAGTTCCTAAACATAAATGTAAGCTTGGGAATGATATAAGAGCCATTGTAATCCCCTACAGCTGAATACAGGTAATTAAAAGGGTACTTCAGCGCTGGGAAGATGAATCTGTATTTAAACTGGGTCATTAATAATTTTTGAATTTGGTGCCTTCTAGACTGAGACAACACAAATGTATTTTGTCTCATGGGGATGAAAGACAACAATTCCCAGAATACACTTAGCTGCCCTACAGGCTACTCTACCTACCTACTCTAGGCACGGCTACTGGCTGGATCACGATCATTCGAATATACTCCCGGGTTTCTACTGATACAAATCTTAATGCTAATCGCTGAAGTAACTCTTTAAATGTTTTCCAGTATGCCAGGAGGCTTTCACTAAACCATGATCACATTCAAGTCAATATGAATCTGTCTAGAACAGGGGTTCTCAAAATGGGGTCTGGGGACCCCCAGGGGTCCTCCTGAAGGTTTTAATGGGTCCCCAGAAAACTTTTAGGGAATGAAGACCAAGCACAAATGGATAAAGTCTACTGAACATTCAAACTGTTTTTTTTTATTTTATGTTTCTCTCCTTTCTTGCCATATAAATACTTTCCAGAATTGTATATGTTTGTTTTGTATCTTTCTAGTGAGTTTATATCTATAGTCCCCTTTATCTTGCTCACTTGGGTTGTAAAGCAGTATTCTTAATGCAGTATAAGCTGCATTTCGTTTGAATGTTTCTTATACAAATAACGTTTAATTGAACCTATTCAGGTTTATACATCCAATTTAAGTTTGGAGACTATGTAGGCTGTTTGTACCATTACACTTACCCTACTATTTATTAAGTGAGAACATTTACATCAAGTTGGACATTAGTTTATTGTACTAAATTTCCTGTTAACACTGTTAAACTGCTTTGAAACAATCTGCATTGTTAAAAGCGCTATATAAATAAAGTTGACTTGTTCCACAGGTTATTCATGGTGACATTCCCTGCGGTGATTGAGTCTGGATCTGATGCCAAACTATGCATAACTCTTCTGAAACCCCAAGAGAGTCTCACGATGATCGTTTCTCTGCTTGATGAGAAAAACAGGACGACTCAACTTGTGCAGCAGGTTTCTTCTATGCCATTTCACCGCTGCTTTAATTTCCAGGTGTGTTGTCATGAGACCTGTTGCTTTTTCTTGTCTGGTTTGTTGAATGTTAACTGAGTTTCTCTACAGGCTCCTCGAGTAGCTGTAGAATCTGTGCAGAAGCTGAAGGTGGAAGTTAAAGGGAGGGTCTTCAGCGCGACTGACGAGAGGAAAGTCATGTTCAGACCTTACCTGCCTCTGACCTTCATCCAAACAGACAAACCCATCTACAATCCAGGACAAACGGGTGAGCTGTGCATGACCCTTTACGGCAGAGTATTACAGCTGTAGATTGTCTCACTGTTACGCCTGCCTAGGGAAAAGGGTGCAACATGAAAACTTTAAAAAAGCAGTGTATTTGTATGAAAATGAATTTATTGACTTGATTTGGGACCTAAGGTTCAGGAGTTGACTAGGCCAAAATAACAAACAAAACTTCCTTGTTTTTAAACCTCTTTCTTAAACCCTAACCCAAAAGGAAAATACAATATACAAACCTAACTCCCTAACAAAAAACAGCGATCAAAACGGTTTACAATAAACAAAAATGGCGCTAGACTCCTACTTTCCCAAATACTCAGTATTTACAATATATTTACAATCAGGCAACCAAACTGTAAAGGGCAGTCCAAATTAGTGTCAGAAAACAGGCAAAGGGTCAAATATGCCAACAAAGTTTCTGATACAAACCGTGTTCAATTCAAACAAGCAATACTCACAAACTCTAATATTCTTAACACAGTCAAACTCTCTTAACAAACAAACAAACTCTGCACTATACAGGTCACAACTCTCTCTCTCAAAACACAAGATCTCTGGTCTATCTGGGTAGAGGAAGTGATGACATGACTTTTAATATACTGTGGACCAATCAGGACATAGCATCTATAAGCCTGCAGGAACCAATCAGATTGACTTCCTGGACAGCGACTCACAAAACAACAGATGTCACAAAATACAAACCATAGGGTTGTAACACCCCCACACATAAGAGTAACATAATTACAAGTTTACAAATGACATCTGGACAAAGAGTCTGCAATAACATAGTCAACACCTTTCTTGTACTTAATTTGCAAATTAAAGCCCTGACAAATGAGTGCCCAGCGCATAAGCCTCTGGTTTTTGTTACACATACGCTGCAGAAAGATAAGTGGATTGTGATCAGTGAATACATCAACAGGTTGAGAACTGGAGCCAACATAAACTTCAAAATGTTGTAGAGCTAACAAAAGAGCTAGTGCTTCTTTTTCTATGGTACTATAATTGATTTGATGGCGATTGAATTTCTTGGAATAGAAACATACAGGATGGTCGATTCCTTGGTCATCTTCCTGTAGTAGGACAGCACCGGCACCCGTACCACTGGCATCCACTTCAAGTTTAAAAGGTCTGGGGCAGTTAAAACAGGAGCATTGCACAACACATTTTTCAAAGATTCAAAAGCAAGTACACATTTAGAATTCCAGTTAAAAGACACAGCTTTACGAAGGTTATCTGTGAGTGGCTTTACTACATCAGATAAATTTTTACAGAAATTCCTGTAGTAACCAGCCATTCCAAGGAAACGTCTGAGTTCTCTCTTAGATTTGGGCACAGGAAACTCAACAATGGTCTGAACCTTAGTTTCTAAAGGGCGGACGGTACCATGACCAACCTCCTTACCCAAATATGTGACCGTGGCAAGACAGAATTCACATTTTGCCAAATTAAGGGTAAGATTAGCTGCTTGGAATTTGGAAAACACTTCTTCTAGTGTTTGCAAGTGACTACTCCACGTATCGGAGTAACACACTACATCATCGAGGTAAGCCTCACAATTTTTCACATTGGCTAAGACTTGATTCATTAAACGTTGGAAGTTGGCTGGAGCATTTTTGAGGCCAAAAGCTAGGACGTTATATTGAAGAAAAGCGCCTGGTGTGGCAAAGGCTGTTATCTCCGGCACGCCTGTAAGCTGCACCTGCCAATATCCTTTAAGCAAGTCCAATTTAGTCACAAACTTAGCGTTTCCAATGCGATCAATGCAATCCTCCATTCTGGGAAGAGGATAGGAATCTGATTTAGTTAACTGATTGATCTTCACGTTTTTGTACTGATTACCGGAAGTCCCATCAGGTTTTGGAACCAACAAACATGGGGAACACCATGGACTAGAGCTTGACATAATGAAACAGCCAAACCATTTTCAATGAGATACTGGGTTTCTTATCTCACTCTTTACAGGATTTACACAATAAGCATTCTGCTTAACAGGACGATGATCACCTACATCAATGTCATGCTGGTTGTCTTCAAGTGCATGATTTGTGTTTATTGCTGTTTTTTTACAGTGAATTTCAGAGTCGTCACAATGGATCCCAAATTTGTGCCTTTTGATCAGATGGTAAGGCCTGACCATGATAGGTTACTTTTCCATACACAGACTATAGTTTCAGTTGTGCACGTTCTGCTGATGTTGCATCAATGTGTGCTTCTAAATGCCTAATATTCCTGTATTTGTGTCTTTCAGTACAATCTGGTGGCGGTGGAGGTGAGGATTTGCTCCAGTGCAAGTCTTTGAAAAGAGCTGATGAATCTGTTTGTAGTTTTTCCTCTGAGCTGTTAATTGTTTTAATAGGACAATCAGAGTAACCGGATTGGTCAGTGGTCAAATGTTTCCTCGACGGGGTGGATCTTGCAGCTTTCTCACGAGTTAAACCCAGAGGCTCAGATGGGGATGTACACACTAAAGGCTTTTATTGGTGACCGAATGATCTCCCAAGTTTTTGAGGTGAAGAAATATGGTAAGTTGTTCCTATAATATACAGCAGTTCAACGACAGATCTGAGGTCCTGATCTAAAGAGTCTTGTCCCTGCTTTAGTTTTGCCCAAGTTTGATGTGACCGTAAACACCCTACAGATGTTCAGCGTTGGTGATGTGGGACTGAAAGTTGAGGCTTGTGCCAAGTGAGTGAGGCTTCTGTTCTCTTGTCTTGTGGTTGGTCAGTTCTTGATCCCATTCCTTAATGTTTCCCAGATACACATATGGCCAACCTGTACCTGGTCTAATGTTGGTGGAAGTGTGCCGTGAGCCATTTCCATATGTTGTGGTTCCTGATTTGACCCGTCTGTGCCTGAATAAAACCTCAAAGGTGTGACTCCTGCCTTACAGCTGAGGGTTTGTCTGCTTGTGCTTGACTTAATTCTGAATCTCCCTCTCCTCTCACACAGATGAACGCCACAGGCTGTGCTTCTCTTACTGTCGCTACATCAGTGTTTTTCAACACCAAGTTTGAAAACAATATGCAAGATACTTTTTTTGTAAATGTGAATGTCACTGAGGAGGGAACAGGTGAGCTATTGGCTGGTCTGAACCAACCGCACATGCTTAAAATGAATGTTCACTTTTCTTTTTTCCTCCCCTTCCCTGGTCCAGATGTATTGATGTCAAAATCTGCAACTGTGTCAATTACATTTGAAGTCGGCAAGGTCACATTTGTGGACCTCCCGGATTATTTTGAACCTGGATCAATGATTAACGGAAAGGCAAGTAAAAGTTAATCTTTGGTTGCAGAAGCCTTTAAATTGTTTCCCTTTCCTAACCTTGATCATTCCCAACAGATATCTGTCTCTCGTTTCGATGGTACTCCAATTGCGAACAAAGCGGTGTATCTTCTGGATGGGAACAGCTGGCCAAACAAACAGCTGCTGAATCTGACCACAAACCAGAACGGACTGGCCACGTTCTCCCTCAACACTGCTGATCTTCCTAAAGCTGATCTCAATCTGGTGGTACGATCTTCTCTTTATATTTTGACATGATTTTTCTCTTGCAAGAAACTGATTCCGATCACTTGTTCCCCAGGCAAGTGCGACTCCAGAGGTTGTTTATAGTTACAAATCACCATACTTCACTACAGATATAAGGGTTGTTCAGCTTCTCCGATCCGCTTCTCCTGACAGCCCATCATTTAGTGAACTGACTATAGTGAAGCTGAGCAGCCGCCAAATGTGGTGCTGCGTTTCCAGTGACCGTGAAGTATTCTTTTGTTGGTGAGACTGGGGACTACGGTGCTGATATTGTCTATATGGTGAGTGGACATCTAATGTGTGCTGTCTGTTTGTTCAGCACCTTGTATCCACCTGTTTGTCTTCTGTTAGGTCTTGTCCAGAGGAATTATTGTCCTACATGGATCTCAGACGGTCAGAGCGAGGGCTTCTAATACTGTCACGAGTGGCTCTGTGTCGTTCCAACTGTCTGTCAGTGTCCCTATGGCTCCAGCAGTGCAGATTCTGGTCTACTGTGTTCTGCCCAGTGAGAATGTAGTTGCTGCTAGTGTGTTGTTTGACACTGAAATGTGTTTCCAAAACCAGGTATGTCGTGCACTAGCATCTTTTGGCTTAAACTGGGAATGGTGTCCCCTGCAGCGTGTTGATTCTTGTTCCAGGTGTCTCTACAGTTCTCTCCTGCTACAGCCGTTCCTGCTGAGGCAAATGTTCTGACTGTCTCTGCTCAAGCAGGATCTCTGTGTGGCATCAGTGCTGTAGATCAGAGTGTCCGGATCATGGAGCCTGGAAGACGTCTGAGTGCTGAAATGGTATCTCTTCTGTGCCTCTTTAAAACTAGGTTTCTGGATTAGAACTATTAAAATTATCGATTAATTTAACACCTCATTCTCAGGTGTTCAACTTGCTCCCGACACAAACTCTATCGGATTATCCATATGAAGTTGAGGATGAACAGGAGTGTCTGAATGTTCGACCCCGTCGAGCTGTTCTTGCAGACCAAGCCTATGAAACTTTCAAGGTAGAAAACATTAATTATCCTTATACTAAAAGTTCAATTTAAACTTTTTTTTTTTTTTTTTGACAGAGCACAGGGCTGAAGGTCGCAACAAATTTGCCTATCAGCGTACCTCAGTGTCTGGTGTACAGAGGCCTGGATTATTATCGCAACTTCCGTAGTGGTACGTTCTTTAGTTTCCTCCTTGCTTCAGAAATTACCACATGCTTAGATTCTTTCCTTTGGTGCATTATAGTTGGTAGATTCTGTGACCTGGAACTGCAAACCACTGAAACCGTCTACAAAAATATTTGGACCTAAATCTATGTATTTGAACTGCATTGTAAATTTTGTAATCCAAAAATTGATGGAAAATTTGAGAGTTAAAGTACCATTTGAGTACTATGGGCTTTAGTGATGAACACCTGTTAACAAGCAGATGCAATGATTTTTTTTTAACAGGTTTAAGTCCATTACATACTCCGCAAGAACAGAAAACCGTTCTCGCTGCAAGAACGTCACTTTCTCGCAGTCCTGGTTTGGGAGTTCTCACAGTTTGTTCTTGACACAGCATCTGAGAACTCTTTTCTTGTGGGTGTCTGAACTATTGAGTGCTTGCATTAAACCTGCCCACTTTCAATTTCTGACCAGAGAATTGGAGATGTTCAGCACCTGCCTTCCTTGTGAAGAATGGAATGTACTGGCCAGAACAAACTCTGTTCTTGCTACCAAGAGTTGTTTTTTTTTTTTTCGCAGAGTAGGAACCAAGCTGTTCCTGGTTTGAGTTTACGTTCCACCAATTCAAGATGGAAATCAGAGTTTGCTGTAGTTGGGCTCTTGACTTTTCAGTAGTTTCTCTGGTTGCTGTAACTGTTTATAAAGCACATTTGTCGAGAGTAGGGCCAAACTAAACCATACACCGATCACCAAGGAAACATCTAAACCTCTATTTGTCATGCATCTAAAGTTCTGAACCAGTTTGACTTTCTCAAGAGAAGCTGGTAACTCTGTTTGTGGAGTTGTTTAAATCTCAGATGAAATCAACTGAAGAGAAGACTTTAGTCCTCTAAGGCTGTAGCTGGAGGTTTGTAGTGTGCAAACACTAAGCAACTAGGAGTTGGTTGTAAATTTATCGTTGACATTCACTGTGTACTATTACATATGTCTATTTTATGACTGAAAGCCAATAAACTATGCCATTCATATTGGTGCATTCCATATCTATTTGGATAATATGACTGACAAAGTGTGTAACTGATGTTTGAATTGAGTATGTTGGGTTCTTTGCAATTTTACATGGCAAATTAAAGAACTGCGTAACACTCTATTTAAGGCTAACTGGCCAAGACAAGTATGTATTAATTATGAATCCTATGTATATTTTGCAGACACTAGGACAGTTTGGAGTAAATGGGTGTAAAATCACTTGTCTCTTTCAGTGTCTTTTCGTGGTGCTCCTGTAGCCATGGCACTGGCTGATTATGCTCCAGTACCAGAAAGTGTTGGTGGCGAGACTTCCTCTTTTGACATGACTGTCAGGACTTACTTTCCAGAAACTTGGATTTGGCAGCTTGCTCAAGTGGGGTTAGTGTAGTGCCTTCATTGAAATGTACTTACCCAGTTTCCACTTCTGTCCCACTCACTTCTATTTTCTGGTATCCTTTCTTCAGAGCCACTGGATCCACACGTGTGCCCCTCACAGTTCCTGACACCATCACCACATGGGAGACTGAGGCATTCTGCCTGTCCTCCAAAGGTTTCGGTCTGGCTCCTCCTGCTCTGCTGACGGTTTTCCAGCCCTTCTTCCTGGAGCTCTCCCTGCCATACTCCATCATCCGTGGGGAGTCTTTTGATTTGAAGGCCACGGTCTTCAGCTATCTGTCCAAGTGCATCATGGTCTGTAATGGTTTATTTACCTTTTATAAATGGCTCTGAGCAAAGATGGGACCTTCTCTATACAATGTGCTTTCATTGGCAGGTTAAAGTGTCTCCAGCTTCATCCACTAACTTCACTCTTCAAGCATATCCTGATCTGTACTCGTCCTGTCTTTGTGCCAATGGGAGGAAGACCTTCAAATGGGTTCTCTCAGCTTCTGTTCTCGGTCAGTTGTGCTGTCTATTTCTAAATGTGAAGTGTTTGTTGTTTTGCTCACTTCCTGTCTGCCACCACAGGAACTGTCAATGTGACTGTCAGTGCTTCAGCTGAGCCATCCCTGACTCGATGTGGCACTGAAGACCGTGATCGTGGGATCGACTAGTGGCTATCGTGCTGCCCTCTCGGCCGCACAAAGTCTACTTGTCCTGGTAAGCGTTAACCAGCCTTCTGGAGTTTGATCTTGGAGCTCCATTCTGCTCTACTGATGTGCTGTTGTATTGCTTTTATAGCCTGAAGGAGTTGAAAGGACAGACACCCAGAGTTGGTTACTGTGTCCAAAGGGTTTGTTTGCACTCAATGATTCCCCAATACACTTCTCCCTGTACAGCCAAACACTAGCCTAGTGTTCAATGATCCTTTCTGTTTGGCCTACAGGAAACGTTCTTTCTGAAGATGTGACTCTGACATTTCCAACAAATGTAATTCAGGGATCAGACAGATGCTCCATGTCAGTCCTTGGTAAAGCATTTCATGGAGTAGAAAGTGATGCATTATGTTTGGCTGAATATCTTTGTTTCTGATGTGGGCTTTATGCTTGTCCTCTTGTAGGACACATAATGGGTCACTGAAGAATCTAGATGGGTTATTGGCAATGCCATCTGGCTGTGGAGAACAGAATATGATCATACTTGCTCCCAATATTTACATCCTGCTGTACCTGACGGCCACTGGACAACTCACCGCAGCCATTCGAGAGACCGCCACGGGCTATCTTCAAAGTGGTATGGACGAGCAGATGCATGTGTTGAACAAAATCTTAAGAACTTTCAGTCTTGCACTTCCCCTTGCAAACTGTTAGACTTGAAGCCCAACCTCCACTTTTTTTTTTTGACCTGAACAGGATACCAAGGACAACTGAACTACAGGCACAGTGATGGTTCATACAGCACATTTGGCTACGATGCATCCAATACATGGTGAGTTTCATGCTGCTCTAGTCTTGTGTCCTTTTGTCAACAGCGGTTTAGTTGGTTTTAAAACACTTCCTCCATGGACAGGTTGACCGCCTTTGTCATGAGGTGTTTTGGTTTAGCAACCCAATTTGTCTTCATTGATCCGACTGTCCTTCAGAGTGCAAAGGACTGGCTAATAAGCCAGCAGGGTTCAAATGGCTGTTTTGTGCAACAGGGCACTTTGTACCACAACGACATGAAGGTACATGTTCTCAAATGGAATAACCCATAGGCTGTCTCATTCTCTTTTTTCTTTTAAATGCATTTGCTGGGTTTCTTTTTTTTAATTTAGGGTGGAGTTGGTGATGAAGTGACCATGACTGCCTACATCACACATCTCTGCTTGAACTAGGCGTCCCTGTCACAGTAAAAATCTTTCCAGTAATTGTATGAGCTCCATGCTGTTCTGGCTGTTGTGATATCTGCTTTTTTTCAGGATCCTGTCATTACCAATGCTCTGTCATGCTTGAGGCCTGTTGTTGGGAAACTGGGAAACACTTATGCCACTGCTTTGCTGGCCTACACCTTCAGTCTGGCTGGAGAGACCACCACTCGATCCCAGCTTTTAACTGCCCTGAACAAGCTTGCCATTTCTGAAGGTGAAATTCACCAGCCTCTTCATCTCGAGTGGTGTATAAATCTTAAGCACTGACTTGAACGTCAAGTTTTTAGTACAAATTATGACCTTTTTGTAAAGGTAGGCGATCCTCATAAAGAGGATGATCAGGAAGATGCTCATTTAAATAAACTGCAATAGGTTGATGTGCGCAGAGCCTGTAGAAAGTTTAAGTGTATTTTGCACTTTGGTAGCACAGGGTTTAAGCTGCAAATGTCATTTTCAATGTGTGAGAACATATCAATTACTATACCGTCTTAGTCATGTTTTGGCAAATCGATCACATAAATTAGCTGTGAAATGATACATTTCAAAGTATTAAATACTAAATGAAGTGTGGCGTTTTCCGCTTCATTAAGCCAGAGGTCTTCAACCCTGCTCCTGAGGACCCACTGTCCTGCAAAGTTTATTTCCAACCTGCTTCAGCACACTGGCCTGTGTATTTTCAACAAGTGATCCTGAAGAGCTTGATTAGCATCACCTGTCTTTGATTAAGGTTGGAGCTAAACTCTGCAGGACAGAGGGTCCCCAGGAGCAGGGTTGAAAACCTTTCCATTAAGCAGCAAAAGCTTTCTTTTTTTAAGCACCAAATCAGCATATTAATTTATTTCTGACTGATCATGTGAATGGCATAATCTCCAGTTTTATTAACCATTTGATCACAAATTACATTTGAATGTTCAAAGTGCATAATGCAGCCTATGAATAGGAGTAATATTTCAAAAACTCTTGCTAGTTCAAACATTTAGCTTTCAGAGTGCGAACATACCCCAGTGTCATAGAACTGATTCACCTTAACACTGAAGTTTTACTCCTTGACTGGGTTTATATTTGAGGTTCTTTGCTATTGACTTGCTCCCTGTCATTTCTTCAGGTGCTAAACTCCATTGGTCTCAGACGACATCTGGTGATACCCTGGGGGTGGAGATCAGTGCCTATGTGCTATTAGCAGTTCTCACTGAACGGCCTCTCACGACGCTACTCTGGGCTATGCTAACCGCATTGTCAACTGGCTGGTGAACCAGCAGAATCCCTATGGAGGCTTCTCCTCCACCCAGGTGCCTCTGACTACCAAACATGAGCACAATCATCTATGAGTGGAGTTTTTAATCTGGTGCCTGTTTTTCAGGACACAGTGGTGGCTCTTCATGCCCTGTCTGTGTACGCTGCTCAAGTCTTCAGTTTGGACGGCTCCAGCACTGTTACCATACAGTCATCAGTAGTAGGAGGAGACTCTTATAGCTTTACCGTGAATCGGGACAACAGGCTCCTGTATCAGGAGAAGCCGCTGAAGAACGTTCCTGGCAAATATAGTGTTAAAGCCTCCGGATCCACTTGTGTGTCTGTGCAGGTCTGTATCTTCAGCTCTTCTATGTTTTGGTGCACCTATCAATCTTATGGTGCTTTACTTGTACTATAGGTTGCATGTTTCTACAACATCCCAACACCCATTAAAGATACCAAAACACTGAGCGTCAGCGCGAAGGTGACTGGAGACTGCCGACCGCTTGGAGCCAATCTCATGTTGAACTTCACAGTGAAGTAAGAATGGCTTTGCTTTTGCCCTGAAACCAGTTCATGTTTGTCCCTGACAAAGGGGAACTGCTTTCTTGATCCTGTTGACTAAACTTTATTTGTCTTCAGATACAACGGCGCAAAAACATCTACTAACATGGTTCTGGTGGACATTAAACTCCTGTCGGGCTTCACAGCTGATACATCACTGGTAACCACGACTTGGCGAATGCTTGAGGCTCTTTCAGATGTAATGTGTCTGTAAACATGGGTATCTTCCCCCTCAGCTTGGATCTCCACCCCAGTCGTTTGCGCCGCTAGTGGTGCGGGTTGATTCTGAAGAGGATCATGTCCTAGTGTATCTGAAAGAGGTGAGACTGTGTACACTGGGTATAATCACTAGCTGCCACGTTCTCAAGTGCTGTTTGAGCTGCTGGTCATTCTTTGTCTCGCAGATTCCTAAAGGCGTCCCCATGAGTTACACTCTTCAGCTGAAACAGGTTCTTGCAGTGACAAATCTCAAGCCAGCGGTCATCAATGTTTATGACTACTATCAGACAAGTATGCTTTCATCCTAATCATGCGTTGCTCTGAATTCACTGAAGTTGAACCAGCTCATTTCATGTTCCTCTTTCAGGTGACTCATTTGAGACCACCTACACATCTCCTTGCCCATGACTGCTCTAGGACATGACTCAAAATAAATTATTTTATGCAAATCACTTGTTTGCCTTGTTTAACATCTGACAAGTGTTGTAGGTCACTAAGCCTAGTAACATGCTTGATGTGCAGTTTAGGAAACCATTTCTAGAACAAAAAGTTGGAAATAAATTCTTCAGGGGTGAGCAATGCCAAAGTGACTTTTCAAAATAACTATGAATAAAAAACAAACCAGAAATACAATGACACCCTATCCAACCAAAATCAGGTGCACGCTCAAACCGGTGCTCAACATCTTGCTACTGTTCCCGGTGGAGCATGTTTCCTGGAAATGGTGTGCAACAGGTTTAAGATGCTTAACACTACTGGGTGCTTGGTTCAGGGTTTTTTAGCTTGTTTTCTGTACACCTTGTCATATCACGTTTTAGACAATGTTTTTCTAAGTCAAATGATAAGGAGGTCGTTTCACACAGTCAATGGAGACGGCTGGTTTGTTTTCTGCCCGGTGGGCATGGTTTTCAGATTGATGTGTCTCGCTCTCTATGGCCTTCTCAATTGCAACTCTTGCACCATCAGAATGGGGTGTTCAATGCATACTAAGCATAGACAGTAAAATAAATGGACAGTGTCTTCTAGAAGTTGTGCAAAGTGAAATCTGCATCACGTTGAAATTGTCCTGTTTCTTTTGGCTCTCTGTGGGCTTCTCTCCATGCTTCTCCCTTGACTTTATGCCTTCACAGCCCCCTGATTGCCTCAAAGACAGGAAAAGAGTGCCTGAGAGCTTCTCCTCATTACTGTGCAACAGTCACGTGGTTATGATGCAATCATTAGCCTATTTTTACAAAAACAGCTTCTATGGGGTGATAGTGTAAGATACAAGGTAATAGAGCCTTTTCTACATTGTCGTGTTTCTTTAGAAATAAACAATGGACAAATGGAGTCTTCAAACACCTGTATGTAAAAATGTAAAGTTATTCACTGTCAAATTGAGGCCAAAAATGAATGGGAGTCAATGGAATGCTAACAGCAATGGCTTCGCCTTTGTAAAGGTACGCTTTTCGAGGGCTGGATTACCCCCTTGATACTAAGCAGGGGCACGTTCAAAACCCAAACCGGTGTGCAACATTTTGCTTGTTTCCTGGAAACAGTGTGCAACGGTTTGAGATGTTTTCTCTCGTTTGGTGGGTGTGTCAAATATGTCAGCCCAAACAGCAGCAACGTGTATATAAACCATGCAATATTAGAGACCACTCACACAATGTGTCCGTAAAAATAAACAGTATACATATTTATATATATTGCTGTATTGTGGCGTGACACTTTCATAAACTTTTCTGTACTCCTTTCATTATATAATAGTATTACATCATAACACAACAGTGATCAGCAATAATGGTAAGCCTAACACTTCCAGTACAATTTAATGTATGAGGGTTATCATTATTTAAATAAGGTCATATCATAACAGTCTTGGCGGTAGGAGGTGGATTATCCTTCACCTGAAGTGTTTATCTTTTTATTCTGAAATGCGAGGCACATGTTGGATCACAATAATTAGGAACCAGTTTCCACAAATCCCTTCACTTGTCTGGACTATGAATATGTCATCAGAACAGGATGTTCAACGCAGCAGTTTCTGTTTAAAAAACGTTTTGCAACATTTTGTCAGGGCTGAACGCAGCCCATGCGAAAAAGTGATGGCCTTTTGGCCAACAAAAAAGGAACTCACCCCCTGAGGCTTCTCAAATTAAGTCTACAGATAGGATCAGTTTTTCATTTGGCGATTGGAAGTGGCTAACAGCACAGTTAAAACAGAGCACAGACATCACCATGTGTCGCACTAACACAGTACTATGTCAGTCAAGAGCAAGAGGCAGAGGTCTCCCTCCGGAGGAACCCAGAGGAATTTATAGTCTCGTCCAACCATCAACAGTCTCGCCTTATGTCCAGGACCAATCCTAGAAGGGGAAAAAGACAGCATAACCAGTATGATGCATTACGTGGATGTACCATTGCGGTATAAGCACATTGTAAACAACAAAATGTGCATGTGTTAGTAACCCAGCACGCTGACAAACTGACGCAGTCTGTATCTTTGATATATACTTACAACCACCAATCACAGTGGAGATGAGTCACATGATGAATCAAAGATTTTAGGAGGACAATATTAATATATGGCATTAATGCCAGGGGTTTGAGGAACTTGGTCAAAAGAAAAGCTTTTTTTGTAAGTTTTTTTTGTTGTTGTTGTTGCAAAGAATGTAAAAGCGACTTAATTTGTATTCAAGAGTTTCATTCGTGCACATAAGATGTGCTTAGCTCACGGGTCAAGTCACTCCGTTGGAGTCGCAATTTTGTCACATACTTTCCATGGAAAACGTGTATGGAGCAAGGGGGACACTAAAGGTAATGCTACTACAAGAAGAGCAGATTTAATTGAAATTTCAGCTGAAATTAATAATTTAATGGAGAGAGCCACTTTAACTGTTGAGGATCAGGCCACTTTGAATAAACTTCAAAATAAACTAAATAAAATATATGAAGAAAAAGCCAAGGGGGCCTTTATTAGATCGAGAAAGAAGTGGTTAAAGATCGGAGAAAAAAATAGTAAATATTTCTTTAGTCTTGAAAAAAGAACGGTGGAGGTAAATGTGATTATGAAAATGAAAATTGATGGTGCTGTTTGTGAGGATACAACTCTTATATCATCCCATATAACTGATTTGAATTAATTTTTTTGGTTAATTGAATGAAAATAATTCTAATGCTATTGACCCTTTTCTGAAAGGATTTAAAAATCAACGGCAGATTGTCTGGTGGAGGACAAAGGACACTTTTTTGCAGACGACGAATCAAATGAGAATGGCTCTAATTCACATGTATTTCCTTCACCTGAATCTCCCCCATCCTACCTCCCCCTCCTGCTGTGATCACCAGAAACACATCAAATCTATTTGATTTAAATGTCAATTCTCACTATACAATATTGTGTGTTTGATATTGTTTGAAATGTCTCAGTGCGACTGGTATAAAAATCTCATCCCCACAGAAATATTCAAGAAGAGACTGTAATCAGGTTGGCACGTAATGCTGGATGTCTTAGGACAAAACCAGCGTTACGTAACATTCAGAAAGTCAGGAATGCATCTCTCAGTCTTTACTTCAGAGTATTTGAGGTAATGTATGAGGTTATCTTTGAATTGATTATGTAATTGGCACATATTTACTTGACTGTTAATAAATTGTTAGACTGATTTATTCTGACTTACTCTGGAAATTATTAACGATATCTAGGAGGTTATGAATGGGTACTTTCCGCAAAGGGTTAAACGGAATAATTGTGTGGTTAACTATTAAATATAAATTACCAAATAACCAAATTGGCATTCTAATCAAAATTCAAAATTTTGATAAAATGGAGTCAAGATAAAGAGGAATTGGAACCTCAGTTGGGACGATTTTCAGCAGTCTTACTAACTTCTATTACCTCAAATAAAAACGGTTAGCAATGATTTTAATTATATATATATATTCAAAAATACATATTATGTGATGGGTTGACTTCAGAGCTATATAAAACTTTTTGTGACTCTTTATCTAAATTTTTGTTAGCAGTGTATGAATGGATGCCTTCCTCCATCAATAAGAGAAGGTGTTTTTACTCTAGTGCCAAAATCCCATAAAGACAATTTTGATTGATAACTGGTACCCATTCACATTATTAAATAACAACTATAAAATTTTGGCATCTGTTCTGGCAAAACGATTAAAATATGGCCTGGATGTTTTGATTGATGAGTGCCAAGCAGGATTTATGAAGGGACAACATATCAAATAATGTAAGGTTAGTTCTTGATCTGATTGATTATCGTCATTTGGTTTTAGATTCTGCTCTAATTATGTTTTTAGACTTCCAAAAAGCCTTCAATCCAGTTAGCCATAATTTCATTTTTAGTGTATTACATTCCTTTGACTTTAATAATTATTCTATCAATGCAGTGAGAACATGTGTCGGAGGAAGTAGTTGTGTTAAACTTTTTTCCTGGAAAAAAATGTCCTATTCACAGAGGAATAAGACAAGGCTGCCCTATCTCACCTGTTCTTCTTTTTTTGATAGTTACTCAGATTTCAAATTGAATGGTCAACCAGAATAATATGATTAAAGGTATAAGAATTCATGATAAAGAAATTTCCCAATTTTTGACACCACAAATTTCCTAAAATATCAATCGGATGATCCTAAAGCATTGGAGAACATTCAATAATTTTCTCAGATCTCTGGCCTGCCTCTTAACATTATTGATAAAACAGCGATCTGTGGAATTCAAATTAAAGATGTAGTTAATTATTTGAGAGTAAAAGTATCCTTAAATTCAAACATGGTTATAAAAGAAATTAATTTAAAGTCTATTAAATAAATTCAATTCTTGGTTGGCAAGAGATTTGTCTCTTACTGGTCGAGTTTTATTATCAAAGGCAGAGGGTCTATCAAGAGTTTCTCTTTTCTGTAATGGACTGTCCCAAGTCATTATGTTCCATATCAGATAATTATTATATAATTTCCTATGGAAAAATAAATTTCTAAAAAATAAGATTAGTGATGGAGGTCTTGGAGTTGTTGACTTTACACAATTTTACATGTGTTAAAAGTAAAAATAAAAAAATTAATAAATTTAACCAGATTCTTTATGGAACAAATTTCCTAATTTAGATTGTAAGAAAATTAGAGGTATTGAATTTGTTACAGTGCCCCTTCTCACTTGGTAAATTACCCATTAAACAATTGGTAAAACAGGTTTTAACAATAGTGATTACTGATTTACAAACATAATTTTAAACCTCACCATTGTTTTATTTGGAATAATCAAATTTTTATTACAGAAATAAATCATTGTTTTTGAGAGATTGTATTTAAATAACATATGTTAATAAATAACAGCTGATGGATGACAATGGTCAGTTTTATTTATTTCCAGAAAATTTGTTTTTACTATACACCTTCGTTAAAGGAATATAATATTGTATTCAACGCCATTCCTAGTGGTATAAAAACTCTCTTGAAAGGAGAGCAAACGTATAGTCCTACATATTTGTATAACAGTACCGGAAAACATTTGAGAGTCTTTGTCATTCTTTTCATTAAAAATGGCTTGTAGAGAACCAAAGCTGTGTGCATTAATTCACTCTGTGTGTATTTATATATCATATAATTATTATTTTACTTTGTGATTTTATCATTGTGATATTTTTAAGGTTGCCTTTTTCTACATCTGGCTGGAGGACTGCCAATGAAAATTAGCACTTATGAGCTAACTCGGGGGTACATTTACATTATTGTAATGTTGATTAATGTACATTGTCCTCTTTTAAATAAATAAAATAACACTTCTATTTCTATTTTGATTATTGAAGACAAATTCAATAACCATTTTGTTCGTAATCTTATGAACAGAAAATCTATTCCAGCATCATCTTTCAAGTGGACGGTGTTATACAATATTAATTGAGAGTAGTCTGGTCTCTTCCACACAAATATTTGTAAACAAGATAAAATAAATTACTTTTAAAATAGTACATAGATGTTACCCCTGTAATAGTATACTCAATAAATATATCCATAACATAGAAGATAAATGCACTTTCTGTGATGCTGAAGAGACAATTGTGCATCTTTTTTAAAGCTTTGTGGAATGAGTTTAGAAAAACAAATACCAAAATAGGTATTAACAGATTTAGTATCATTTTTCTTTTTCATAATTCAAATGATCATATTCAGTACATTGTTGATCTGTTTATGATTCTTAAGTTTTTTATTCACAAATGCAAATTTTGGGGTAAGATCATGCTATTGTCTATTTTAGACTATAATTCATATAAATTTGTCTTTGATGGGCATAAAAAACTAAAATTTCACTGTAAATTACACAACTTCTTTCTCACTTCCAAAACCGTCATTTTACTGCAAAATTTCATTAAATGTAAGATTAGATCTATTACAGTTATTCACCGTATATAAAGTGATGGTTCAAAATTGTTGGCACCCCTGGTAAATATGATCAAATATGGCTGTAAAAAATTAAACTGTATTGTTTATCCTTTTGATCTTATATATAAAAAATAAAATAAATAAAATAAAATCTAACCTTTCATTGAAGTAAAATAATTGAAAATGGGGGGTAAATCACATTATGAAATAAATGCTTTTCACCAAAACACGTCGGCCACAATTGGTGGCAACCTTTTATTAAATACTTTTTGCAAGCTCCTTTTCCCAAGATAACAGCTCAGTGTCTTCTCCTCTAATGCCTGATGAGTTTGAAAAACACCTGACAAGAGATCAGACACCATTCCTCCATACAGAATCTCTCCAGATCCTTCAGATTCCCAGATTGGTGCTTCTTCTCTTCAGCTCATCACTCATTCTCTATAGGGTTCAGGTCAGGGGATGGGACGACCATGGAAGAAGCTTCATTTTGTGTTCACTGACACATTTGTGTGTTGATTTTGATGTTTGTTTTGGATCGTTGTCCTGATGGAAGATCCAGCCACGGCCCATTATAGGATTTCAAGCAGAGGCCGTCAGGTTTTGATGTTTTATCTGTTGGTATTTGCTAGAATCCATGATGCCATGTGTCTGAACAAGATGTCCAGGACCTCCAGGAAAAAACTAGGCCCTCAACATTAAAGTTCCAGCTGTATTTTTGGCCATGGGCATGGGGTACTTTTTATCCCTGTTTGCACAAAACCCTTCTGGTAGATTTGCTGCCAAAAATCTATTTTTATAGTTTTATCTGACCACAGAACCAGGTCCCGTCTGAAGTTCCAGTCGTGTCTGATCACTGAATATGCTGGAGTTTATTTCTGGATGAGCGAGGAGGATTTTTCTTGAATCCCTCCCAAACAACATGTGGTGATGTAGAAGTTGTTTGATTTTTTTTTTTTTAGGCTTTCTGACCCCAAGACTCAACTAATCTCTGTGATTCTCCAGCTGTGATCCTTGGAGAGTCTTTATCCACTCAAACGCTCCTCCTCGCGGTGCATTAGGACGATATACACGCGTCGTCTTCCAGGCAGATTCAGAACATCTTTAGTTGATAAGAACTTCTTAATTATTGCCCTGAAGGTGGAAATGGGGTTTTTCAACGCTTTAGCTATTTTCCTACAGCCACTTTTTTTTTTTAGTGTGAAGCTCGACAATCTTTTGCTGCACATCAGAACTATATTCTGAGGTTTTACTCATTGTGATGGATAATTATGGGAATTTGGCCTTTGCGCTTCCTTATATTTATACTCCTGTGGAACAATACTGGACAATTTCATGTTCCTTGTCACCCTGGTGTGCTAAAACATTTAAATATTAATGGGAATATACTCATACAATTTTTAGGGTGCCAACAATTGTGGCCGACGTGTTTTGGAAAAAAGCATTTACTTCATGATTTACTCCCCATTTTCAATTCTTTTACTTCAATGAAATGTTGGATTTTTGTGAATTTTTTGAATAAAGCCATATTTAATCATATTTACCAGGGGTGCCAACAATTTGACCATGACTGCAGTACGTAAACCTTCTGTTAACCAATTTTTAACTGTCGCATTTGTAGTCTTTTTCCGTTTAAATCATGATGCATTATAAGTCTTAATGAGTTTTTTTTTTAAATATGCACCAGATGGTTAAGCGATTAAGACAACTGCCTCACAACAATAACACCTTACACGTTTTTGCTAACAGTTAACGCACACACAAAAACAATTAATAAAACAATTAATCTTTATTAATGTTAATCTCAACATTTACTAATGGGTCAAAAGTTGTATCTGTTATAACACAGTGTAAACTAACAAACATTGTATTAACTAAAATCATGATGTAAAAACATTTTGCTCAATATTAGTTTATGTGAGTTAATGTATTATGTTAATTGAGACCTAAGCGTTACCAAAAACATAAAAGACTTACTGGGAATAACGACTGGTAACTTACCTCTAAACACACTGACGGGTTTACAGACTAAATCTGGCTATGGTTAGCAGGACGCACGACAGGAAGAGTCCAGAAAAGCACACGAAACAATCTTTGTAACAGCTGCATATGTCACTTTTATTTAAATAAACTCTTCACTTATTTCCTCTGTAAAATCTCAAAAAAATGAAACACTGAAAGGAGTGTTAAAGTCTTAATTTAAAACAAAAACAACAATACAGACACATAAAAACACATGTCTTTCAGCTGTTTGTAAACTCTGGACAGGCGGATAAGTTTGGCAGAAACGCCGTCACACGTTTGTGTCTTAAAAATGCTTGTAGAATCATTATTATTGCAGTTCAGCCAATACAAAAGGCTACATGAGTACGCTTAAAAAACAACGAGAGAAACGCCAAATCGCAGAAACCCGCTAATGCCAACGTCTGTAAAACACAACCAGCAGTGTATAGTGCACAGTTAACAATGTACAGCCGCACACCAACTCACAAACACAGACGAAAACAGTAAAGTGCACACATACACACATTATAGACGGCCGTCCGTCCGTCCGCCCAACACACTTGAAAGTCTCTGAAGATAACTTGTATAATGCTTAGCAAAAAACAGCGTACGAATCGTATAAATGTAACAGCAAACCTGACGAACAGATAAAGAAGGGAACAGTGGAAGGTCAGTACGAGTACAGATGCGTTTAAGTTACACAAAATTCACAGGAACGCCGCCGCAGCGCTGGATATAAAAGAAACAGAAGCTGCGTGAATCCCGCAACACTTCACACCGGAATCGCAAGGAAATGACTTTGAGTGATGAAAAGAAATGCAATTTTTAGGACCGTAACAATTCGTTCATCGTGATGATCGTTTTCTCAACTATTAAACATGTTATGCAGAAGAACTGCCTCGTTTAAACTGTAGTGCTTACGCATCATACTCGTAATTTAATTTAAAAATGGAATGGCATTACAGTAATTTTCACTGTAATATGGCAACTATTACCATTACAGTTATGAGAATATAACGAGATTCACCAACGAGAACAACGAGGATTGCAAAAACAAAACAACTTTTTGCATTACAATGAAATTATGTGAGTAAATGTGCTCAGTCAAAAAATACGGATACTTTTTTCCAACACCGAATTAAAAATGGGGGTATATATAAAAAAAAAAAAACAATGAGAAAAAATGTCAGAATTTTGGGACAAACCTGCAATAGTGAGGGGAAAAAGTAAGAATTCTGGGATATAAACTTGCAATAGTGAGAAAGAAGTAAGAATTCTGGGATATAAACTCACAAAAGCAAAAAAATTGATTGTAATTGTGAGAAAAAAGTCAGAATTTCAGGATATAAACCTGCAATAGTGAGAAAAAAGTAAAAATTACGGGATATAAACTTGCAATAGTGAGAAAGAAGTAAGAATTCTGGGATATAAACTCACAAACGCAAAAAAAATTAATTGTAATAGTGAGAAAAAAGTCAGAACTTTGGGATATAAACTTGCAATAGTAAGGAAAAAAAGAGTCCGAATTTTGGGATATAAACTCGCAAATGCAAAAAAATAAAACAATATTGAGGAAAATGAGAATTATGAGATATAAACTTGCAATAGTAAGGAAAAAAAGAGTCCGAATTTTGGGATATAAACTCGCAAATGCAAAAAAATAAAACAATATTGAGGAAAATGAGAATTATGAGATATAAACTTGCAATAGTGAGAGTCATCTGCAAATGCAAATGCAAAAAAATGAAATATAATAGCGAGGAAAGTCAGATTTATGGGATATAAACTTGCAATAATTATAGGTATATAATTTGGGCAAAAAAGAAAAAATCAGAATTCGGGATATAAACTCAAATGCAAAAAAAATATATATATATATATATATATATATATAACAAACTCACAATTGTAAGTTGTAATTCTGAGGGAAAAACTATTCGGAACGTTACTTAACTTGTTAATTCTTAAAACAATTTTAACAATTTAACTTCTTAACTCGCAGTTGCACGTTTATATAAATCACAGTTGTGAGGGGAAAAAAAGAAAGTCCCATGTGAGAGATAATGGCGGAAACAATCTTTCCCTATGAAAATATCACAAATCAAAACAAATTGCAATTTGTTCCTACAAAGAGGCTGTCGTGTTTATGCTAAATTAAAATTCTGGAGTGAAATGCGCCCTGTTTTTCGTGAGTTTTACGCATCGAAATCAAGAAATCAGTGCACCGTGACAACTATTAAACTTCACAAAATCTCAGTATCTCGCAGGAAAAGGCATTATTTTAATGATGCATCATCGCATTACGGTGTTATTCACGGTTAAATATTACGGATTCACGAGGATTGCAGACAACAAGTTTTTGCATTATGAGAATGAGCTCCGTCATCATGAAAATATTATCAATTTGTAAACTGGTCGTAAAAATAGGCTCGACTCGATTCCGGAGTGAAACGTGGCCCGTTCTCCGTAAGTTTCACGCATCTACCGGCTTCAAACGCTCAAACGAACTCAAGAAATCCACTGTCGAAGCATTACAACAGTGTCTGCGTGTGCCAGCGTAACATCAAATATACAAGGGTTGTTCAAGTTGAGCAGTGTGTGAGAAAGAAGGCCTTTAGAAACAGTCCCTGCATTCAAATACATGATAGCTTAACTCTGGCAATGACGAGAATGTCTGTAAGCGAATCCCACTGCGCTCGCACTGCACCTGTGTGTGTGTGTGTGTGTGTGTAACATCTCACTGGATAGCAAAGCCTGTCAGCACGTCCAGTGTCTGAGTGGAAATGTAGCTCTCTGGATGCGAGTGTGTGTGTGTGTGTGTGTCTTAAAGCTGCGGCGTGTGAAATCAGCCTCGCCAGAAACAACTGCAAAAACAATGAACACATACAGAAGCCGTGCGTCGCATGCTCTTTTGGTGACTTAAATCAAAATATACCTCGAGAATATGTTTTCATACAGATATGTAATTGACGCAAACACTTTTTTTTTGCATTGTGACATCATTCAGCTAGTTTGTGCTGCCTTTAATTTATGCTTTATTTTTGCATTATACATATTAATCAACTAAGCAGTTATATAAAAATGACATTAAAGTCATCAAATACAGCAAAAAAAAGGGGAATAATTATAGTATGAGCGTTATTAGATGATTAATTTTCATTACAAACAATGTCACAAAGCAAAATTCGTCAATGTATTCGTGAGGTTCCCGAAAAACTAGACGGAAAAATTATAATAAAGCACTGGGCTTCCACATGTTTGGAAACAATCATTATTTTTGCAGTTTGACACACTTTAAACTCCAGGTACCAGTATCGCAACTGTCAATCACAAACTGTCAGTCCCGCCTCCAAGCAGGTTGCCTGGCAACAACCCGGCTGTGCCGTCCTCTAACTGAGGAGTGCCCCATAGGCTGCCGCCATGGTAGCCGGGAGCCACGCCCCCCCAGACCCCTTTCCCGCCTCCCTGCACTGTTGCTCCATTGGCTGAGCAGGGCGAGTCCGGGCGTTTCTCCGGCCGACACATCCAATCCCTGCCAGTCGCCGTCCGCGCCTCCACCCGCGGGCCGCTCGCCCTCTCGAGAGGCGGAGTCAGAGCCGGACGAGCCCTCGGGTGACCCCGCGACCCCGGCGCTCTGGGAATGTGTGAAGTACCGGACGACGTCCTCCTCGCTCATGAACTCGGCCACGATGGTGGTGTTTCCCAAGACGCACCTGAACATGAAAACACACCTCACTAATCAAATGTTGCATTGATGTTCTGGATTAAGTTACGACTATGACGTTACATTCCCATTTCACAACAGGGAACACTTCAAATGTATTAAGATTGACATCAAAACCTTAATTCTGTTCTACAGATTGGCTTGAAATAAGGAACTCAACAATCCTGTACATGAATAACGCAGAAACAATTCAATTCTGTACATTTCGTAACAGGCCTGTAAAATACATAATTCATAACATTCACTTTAAAAATCACTAATGTTTTACATTTGACAAATATTTACTGTATGTGAAAGTTAAACAGAAAATATCACCGTATTATAGCAATTTCCTTCAAAATTCTGTAGCTTAAATTATTAAATCCTAAAATATGTGTTGAATAGAATTAATAAATAAATACAAAATTGAAAAAAAAAGTAACATTTTATTTTTATTATTAAATTCTTTAGATTTTGTAACAGGCCTGAAACAATTCATAATAAATCATAACATTCAATTTTTGAATCCCTGATATTCCCCGTTTTACACTTTAAATATAATCACTGTGTACTAATGAGAAATATAGAAAATTATATTATAGTAACTTCATGACTTTTGATATTCCTGATATTCATGCAGAGCAAATTCAATATTTAAATAGAATATCTAAACTAGGAAATATTCAATGTATATGAATAATATAATTGTATTATAGTAATGTCCATAAAACTTAAGTTAAGCTACAGAATTTTATAAAATCTTAAGTTATGAAATTACTATAATAGTTTTTTCTATATTTATCATTAGTACACAATAACTATATTTAAAGTGTAAAACTGGGAATATCAGGGATTTTTTTTATTAAATGTTATGAATTGTTTTCAGGCCTGTTACAAAATTTACAGAATACACGTTTACAATATATTTTTACTTTTTTTTTTTGTCTTTATTTATTATAGTATTTAAATAAATACAATAAAGATAAAATAAAAAGTCAAATGTAAATATATATATCAGGCCTTTAAAAAAAATCTTTAATTTTTTTAACATTCCTGTAAACAAATCATAGCATTCAATTTGAAAATCATTATTATTCCCAGTTCTAGATTTTACAAATATTGTATATGAAAGAAATACAGAAGCATCGCATATAGTAATTAAGGATTTTATACAATTATGTAATTACTTAAATGATTAAATCCTATATTTGTTGAATTAATTCATTAATTAAATAAAAAAAAAAAAAACAGAATAATATTTTTTTTCATTCTTCAGATTTTGTAACAGACCTGGAAACAATTCTTAATAATTCCTAACATTCAATTTAAAAATCCCTGAAATTCATGCAGAGAAAAAAAAATATATATATATGAATAATAAATATGGAAAATATCATTGTATATATAATACATATATATAATATAAAGATTTTATAATATTATGTAACAAATGATTTATTATTATTAGAATTATATATATATATATATATATATATATATATATATATATATATATATATATATATATATATATATATATATATTATTAATAATATAATTATTTATTTACTAATAAGTTACATCATTCTTTTAAATCTTAAAAGTCATGAAATTACTATAATATAAAGATATTTTCCATATTTATCATTAGTACACAATAACTATTTAAAGTGTAAAATATCAAGGATTTTTTTTACTCAAATGTTACAAATTATGATGAATTGTTTCCAGGCCTGTTACAAAAATTTAGAGAATTTTTACAATAAATGTTTGACTTTTTTTCAGTTTGGTCTTTATTTAGTTACTTCTTAATAATTATAGTATTTAATAAAGGCAAAATAAATTAAAAAAAGTAAAATAAATAAAAATACAGTTGCAACAGGCCTGGAAACTATTCATGACATTCAATTAGAAAATTTTCCCAGTTTCCCATGAGTCTGTTAGCTAAACAAGATGTTGTTGTACGTGGTGCGAAATCAGAAACGTCTGAAAGCAGAGCCGAATATACGCCGTGTACGGCTGGTGGATCTCTAGTTTAAACGGGAAAGACCACAAACTCATCCGAAAGGAAGCATATTGAGACACATTATAAGCACAATGGCATGAGAAGCTACATGACAATTACAGGACGGTAGAGTAGATGTGAGTGTGTTTGTTTGGCTATAGTTTTGGGAAATATGATCTAGACCAAAACAAACGGATGCCATTTTCTTTAAGGTTTGGATTAGTCATGTCATTAAAATCAGCATTATATTGAATATGTCCACCTATTCAGCCAGTAAACACGTGTGTGTGTGTGTGTGTGTGTGTGTGAGCAGGACTCACATATGCAGGGCGCTCTGGGCTTTGGCGGCTTCATGAGGACTACTGTAGCGAATCAGAGCGCTGCCCTGCGTCAGGCCGAGGTGAAAGGTCAGCAGGGGGCCATGCTGAAGACAGATGGTCCTCAGGGTGGAGCCGTCGATCTGCACAGATGTGAACACACCTCATCCTGATGCTTTGCAAACATACTGACACCAACACAAACACTGACTCACATGAAGCACCAACTGACTCAGAGACAAAGGTTTGGGCTCGGTTAGATTTCTTTAATGTTTGCCTCTTCTGCTCACCAAGGCTGCATTTATTTATTGATCAAAAGTACAGTGAAACAGTCGAATATTACTGCAATTTAAAATGGCCGTTTTCTCAGTGAATATATTGTAAAACGTCCTGTGATCAAAGCTGAATCTTCAGCTCTGATCTATTTCAAACTGCAGTATTTCCCAGTTTTCTCTGTGTTTTTGATCGAATAAACTCCGCTGTACCTGTGGCGTGAGGTTCCGCAGTAACAGCCATGATTTTCCCGCCGACGCTCCTCCGTCGCTCCACTCTGAAGAACACGATACATGAACAGGTTGAGCTTCACGCGGGTCCGTTGCTCATGTATGACAGCGGCGTGTGTCTGTGGTACCTGATTTAAAGGGCGACTCCGGGCCGCTGGCTCCGCCCCCCCACGCCCGGGGCATCCGAGGCCTCCCGACCACGGCTGCTTCTGACTGCTGAGGCCCGGCGGGGGGCGGGGCAGGTGAGAAGCGTTCCGATTGGTCCGCCACGATTTGCTGTGTCCAATGGGCTCCGGCGGCCAACTGGACTTCAGCTCCGAGTATTTAGCTGGAAACATTATGAAAAATCACTAACTTTGTTGGCAATTGAAATGCGTTAATAAACACAGCGAACGTGGTTTTGAGGTGTTACCTGTGCCGTGTGCACTGAGGGGCGTTTCTGAGGCACTGTATGGCCAGGCACCAGATGAAGGCATACAGGTGTTCAGAGAGTTTGACCCTGAAAAACAGATTTATCCCAGAAATCAGTCTTATCTTTGAGAGAAAAGCTAAATATACAAGCGTGCTGGTCAATCAAAACACTAAATATCGTTAACAGATCTGCTAACAAACATGGGAAATACGGCACTGATATAAACTGATGAATGAGACCAGGTTACGGTGAACCCTCTCTAACTCAGTACCTGTGTTGTCTTGCAGCAGATGATGCTCGGTATCACCAAGCACGGCGGATCCCATCATTCCCGCAGGGGTCATGTAGGGGTCAGGCTCGGGCTCAGGGCTCTGGACGCCCTTCCACGGGACGCCCGGCTGAAACTCTGAGGGACACGAGAAAGTACAGCAGTATATAAATGTAATCTGCAGGGTTGTTCAACATTGAAGCAGTCTAACGACACACTCACTGAGCAGTTCTTGAACTCTGTCATATACAGCTTAAAATTAAACAAGAGTATTTCTACGATATAATCCTTTTAGGATTGTGGCTTAAATGGGGGTTTGGAAACATGATAAAATGTTCACTTGCTGCCTAATATATCCCACCCACAATTATGCCTGATCAGTGTATATTCACATAGAAAACTTATATTTTAAAGTAGTGTAGAAATGCCTATAAATCAGATTTAGGCACTCATAGTAATAAGAGCGGTCTGATCTGAATGTGTTACCTGGAGGCCAGGTGGGGTTTGCAGGAGGCGTGTCCATTTTAGCAGCCGCGCTTCTGTGCCAGCCACCGCCCAACATGTCAAACTGAGAGAACGAGCCGCCGCCGGCCAGCTTTACCGGACCTGAACACACAAACACACGTCCTCACATCAGATTATTTTCCTTTTCAATTCCTTCTGAATTCTCTTTTAATGCTTTAAAACCTATAGTTAACAATTTCATAAAAAATTCACTGATTTTTAAAAAGATTAATAATTCCCTTCCTTGTTTGGCAAGGCACTGCACAACAGAGGTTTATACATTAAAACATGGACGATATGGAGAAATATTCCTTTAAAATAACTGTATTAATCACCACGGTATGTGTTGGTATCAGCACTTAAAATCTAAATGTAAAGTTTTTTAAAGAAAACATTTTTAAAAACTAATAATACTTATTTGGGAATAGAAATAGTAATATAACTAGCAGGGATGCTAACTGGTGAGGGGTAAAAAAGGTGAGAACATTGCATGGAGCATATATATATATATATATATATAAATAAAAGAGGTTTAAAAAGTTGTTGTGTCTTATGTAGGGCAAAACAACCCTTTATAAAACACAAAAAAATGATTCAATAGATGAATACATCAACAAAAACAAGAATACCACAACCAGATAAAATGCATGTTGTAAATCATCTTAGCTTCCTTACTAACACTCAAAAACTGAAAACTGAAGATCCCACTGGTTACAAATGCATGAATATGGGATACTTTGTACACCAGCTCGTAAGTTAAAACCTATTTCTTCCGACGTTTAGCCGCCAGAATTTCAAGGGTCTTCCTTTGTTTTGCTGCATGCCTCAGCCTTGCCCGTTTTTTCTTTGGCGCATTTATTTACAATGTTTTAACTTTATTTGTATTACCTTGTAATGTCACTCTTCACAAGAAGAAAAAAAAACAAGATGAACGGACCCCTCACCCCTCTCAAAACACTTTCTATTTGGATCAACACAAATCTCAAAAAGGTGAATTCTCACCTAAAGGTGAGGAGTTTGCATCTATGAACAAGAGTAATACACTTCTGTTTTAATTCACTTTTATGCGTTAGACGTTTCTGATGTCAAACGAGTGAAAACTAAATCTAAATCTTTACCTCTATGTCAGTTCGGTTGCATTTTTAAAAGGTTAGATCACCCCAAAATTTTAATGTAGTCATTAATTCCCAGCCCTCATGTCGTTTCAAACCCATCAGACCTTCGTTCATCTTACGAACGCAAATCAAGATATTTCTGATGAAATCCGAGAGCCTTCTGACTGCTCATTAACCGCTTTAATTAACACTTTCAAGGGCCAGAAAGGCAGAAAAAACATTGAGCCACATGGACGATTTTAACAATCTTAATTTTATGAAGCGACGAGAATACTTTTTGTGCTCTTAAAACAAACAAAGTAGTGACTTCATTCAAAAGTTTCTTCTAGCCTGTCTCTCGGTGCGTTCACACCAGATGCGAATGAAGTGATAAGCACGAGTGATTTACACGTTGAGTCGATGCAAAGACGTGAATAGACATTCTGCGGAGCGAATTGAGAATTTTGGCGGATATTCACGCCGCGTTAACCAATCAGGAGCTTGCTCTAGTAGTGACAACAATGAGGACAAAATCATATGTGGATACCCGGAGCTGTACGATACATCTTCACACTTTATAGAAACAGGAATAAAAAGGATATTGCTTGGAAAAATAACGCTTCGGACAATAGCGCTCTTTACTCAATTTGAGCTACACATGGGGTGATTGCGACACTTTTTGCCATTGAGATGACTAGGAAAAAGTCTCCCAATCACTCAGTTTCACCCTAATGAGACTACAAGCTAGTTAAAGCTGTATTTTAACACAATCCATGTCAGCCATTTCACAACGAGACGAGCCTCCTGGCAGAAGTCCTTCCCATGGCACGAATGTGCGTCTGTTGTTTAGTGAATGTCATGCGCGAATGAAGCGAGTAAACTCAAAATGTTCAAGCAATGTGCGATTTATTCACGCAAGTCGCATCTGGTGTGAGCGCACAGTTACGCTGTTGATGTAACGTAAACAGTGCAGGGCTTCCAGAATGCCGGCTTACCATTGGCCGACGCCGTTCACGTGAGAACCTGAGAGTCATTCAGCCGTAGATCTAGGAAACACTGCCCACTGTTTACACTACATCAACAGCGTAAGAGCTTGACACAGAAATTGTTCAATTCACATTTAATTGTATAGCGCTTTTCACAATACATATCGTTTCAAAGCAGCTTCACAGAAAAAGCATATGGCTACATTACAATTTAAAGTTATTTGTCCACATTATGCATTTCAGAAATGTTCAAAGGAAACAGAGCAGCTAACAATGTATTGATCAGTATAATTAATTAAATTAGGGCAATAATTGTTTAGTAAATTTGTTTGTTTTTTGCGCACAAAGCATTCTCCATAAGTTTGGAACGACATGACGGTGAGTAATTAATGACATACTTTTCAAATCATAAGGCCCTACAGTCAGTGCTTGTGTGTGTGTAGTATCTTACCATTGTGTAGCGTTTGCTCCGGTGGGGAGGGTGTCAGGCTGTTTCCATCCATCATCCACTTAAATCGAGACTGAGTCCCATCCTTCATACCAGCAGGAGAACTCATCAGAGAGTCCAGATCGGATCCGCCCGCAAAACCTGAGACGGACAGAAAGATGGAAATTTCTTAATAAAAACATTACGGAATCTAATGGAAAAGTCTGATGGGTTAGTTTGAGAAGGTGAAGTCCTCACCTGTATACGCAGCTGGAGCTTTGCTGTGCAACTCAGGTCCTCCCATGGCCGAATGCACATCAGGATGCTTGTGAGCGTTTATGCCCAGGTGATGGAGATGCGTGTCTGGGTGTTTGGGGACGTGTCCTACCATGGGCGACGGCGAGAGTTTGGGCCCGCCGACCCCCTGTTGCTGTTGTAGGATTGCCATGATCCGCGCCAACTATGAAGGAAACACACGTTAATCAACTCATTCAGCATTTGATCAATGTGCAGTTCTGGGAGACTTGTCTTAAAATGATACAGCAGGCTTATAGGGTTATGTCAAGGGTGCAGTTCTTTGGATAATTCAGCAGAGGGCGCTTATATTTGGGTGAGGGGTTACGCTGTACCTGCTGTGGGTCGTGCTGTTGTCTTACAGGAGGAGGAAACTTCCTCTGATTCAGAAACTGCTGCTGCTGCTGCTGTTGTTGTTGCTGTTGTTGTAGTATGAGCTGACAGGCCTGGGACAAGGAACGTATATAAATCATAAAAATAATGCCTCTTTAAGAGCTTATGTTATTTTGCAGGAGCTAATGTGATGCATACCAATTGGAACTGCTGCATGTGTGGATGAATGCCACCGAGCATGGCGATTTGCTGGGGGGAGAGCTGTGGAGGGAACATACCCCCACTAGGGGGCGCCATTGGCTTTATCATCGGCCCAGGAACCTGCAAGAGACACGGACACACCTTGAGCTAATAAACAGCCATTTATCACAGTGCTAAAAACAAAAACACAAACTGACCTGAGGTGGCAGGAACTGGGGAGGCACTTGTGCTCGTATCCCGGGGGAAGTGTTTAAGGGGTGCACACCGGCCTGATGCATCCCTCTCAATGGAGGAATCCCACCGCTGCCAAACATATTATGACCCCCGACCTTCAAAACAGCAAAGAAGGGAAAACGCTTAGGCTTAAGAAGGTTTTTTCAAGTCAGTGAAAATCTACCTATGGACCCATTGTACTGGTATTTAGGCTGCATCAGAAATGGCATAATTCCACAGTACATAGTAGGCAAGAAACATTATCTGACGAGTAGTATGAAGTATGAAGATTAGGCAAAAACTACCTGGAAAACCTACTACATCCAGCAAGATTCTGAATCCCGAGAGGATTTATGAATGGCAGTGAGGCGACGTAGGTCACATGACAACATGAAAAAATGTAGTGCATCCAGATTACGTTTATACTATATAGAAAACTGTTCTAGCGGTTGCACATCAGTAAAAATATGAAGGTGCAATGGCCCTCCGTATTAGACAAAAACAGAACAGAACTTAATTTTATCCATTGGTTATTGATTGGATTGTAAAGTGAGTAGCACTGCAGATACATCATCGGCGTTAAGTGAGCTTACCACAATAAGACCAATGACATGCATTAAGAAAATAAATGGGGTGAAATTTGATTTCAAAACCTCCAGGGTCACTTAGGACTGGAGTAAGTCCAGTTGCTCTTCCCTCTCAAGATGGTTTCTGCATTCATATGCCATGCAATCTCTGTTATTAGATACAAATTTCCTTCTCCTTCAGAGAAGGCGTCATTGGAAGTGCCTCAGTACCTTGTCCAGGTAAGGTCCGGTCTCCCCACATGGCATCTCTTTGGAAGTCTGTGAGCGGAAAGCTCCCCCAATCCTGCCGCCTCTCCGCATCTCACCATCCTCACGCATTCCTCTCCTGTCATGTCTATCGTGACCCATACTCGAGTCTTCATCCTGTCATAAACAATCAGCATATTTCTACAGCTCTGCAGCGTCACACAAGAGCAAACAGCACAAAGGTAAGGACTATCTTACCGTAACGCCCATGTTTGAGAACTGCCGAGTCACAGGAGACGCCCACGAGTCCCCAGTGTTACCTTTAAGGGGGCTCTGCGGTAAACAAACCAAAAGTGAGAGGGATGGAAATGTTAAGGTTTATGCTTATGTTTTCCTTTAAAGTCTTGGTGAGGTCAATATTTTTGGCTATGCAGAGCTTAAACATACCTTAGTGTTGTGTCTCCTGGCCCCCTGGCCTTGCCCCCAGCCCCCAGAATTGTATGTGTTTTGGGATCCCCGACTTCCCCAAACACCAACACCACCATCCTCTTCCTCCCAGCTGGAGTGAGATGCATTTGAGCTTTCACACCCCAACTCTCTTGCATAGACTTTGAACCTGAAGAGAACATACATGAAGTTTAAAAGACTAGGCAACCATGATTGTACTGTTTAATGGGCATGTGTACTTGGATAGGCTCTTACCAGACTTGGGGACAGAATGGGAATGGGAATGGGTGTTTCCCCATCCTCCACCTTTCCCTGGTTCACTTGATTCCCCCCAGCCACTTGGTGCATCAAACGATTTCCCCCAAGAAGCCTGGCCACTGTCCACAGATGGGTCGGAGGGACCACTGCTGCGTGCCCATGTCGCAGGAGCTATAAAGTGTACATGTGTTAAATGAAAGGGAAGGTTCTAAACCAAAATGGTTTAACTGATTCAATAGAAACTGCTGCTTTTTTACCTGAGTTCTTAGGTGCAGCTCCAGGCTGTCTTCCAGACGACTGCTGTTGGGCCGGTGCGCTGTTCTTATCCCACAGATTGACATTCTTGCTGTTGTAGCGTGTCGGATCGCCCCATGCAGACGTGCCATCATCGATCTCCATCTTTCGGCTGATGGACTGAGGTGAGGGTTCATCCCACCCACTCGGCTCTACAACTGAAGGAATCTGAGGGATGGGCCCACTGGTCCACCCGGACTCTTTGTTCTGGTCGTCTGGCTCTCCTGGATGACCCCTGTCCTGCAAGGCCTTTGGATATCCCGGCATTTGCTGCTGGGCCTGCGATTGCTGCTGCGGTTGTTGATTTTGGGTTTTAAGTGCTGTTTGTTTGTTTGGTATCTGTGAGGGAGGAAGCTTTTCGCCCCATCCCTGGTGCTGTTTGACACTGCCGCTTCCGTTACCTCCCCAGCCACCACTCCGTTGTCCCGACTCTTCCGGGCTGCCCTCATCCTGATTCTTGCTGTCACTGCCTCTCTCTTCCTTCCAGCCTCCACCCTCAGACAATGCCGTCCACTCACTTCCACCACCCTGCTTCCACCCCATTCCTTCCCTCCTGCACGTACCATCAACCTCTTGGTCTTCTCCCCAACCACTCCCTTTGCGACCGACCCCACCACTCATTTCTCCATGGCCGGTCCACCCTTGAGCTCTTCCCAACTGTCTAACCTCCTGCTTCTGCATTTTAGTGCTGGAAACATCACCTGCATTCCGCCAGCCCTCCTTCCTGCGGTCGGAGGGCACTTCTGCATCCCAACCAACGTTCCCACTGTCGCCCTCGAAATCCCAAGCAACGTTCTGCTTGATCTGGGTCTTGCCCCATCCCGTGTTGCACAGCACTTTCGGATCCAGGTTAGTGTGATTGACCATGCTCTGTAAGGCTTCTTCTGGGTGGAGGGCCTGACATTTGGAGGGACTTTGGACCAGATTGTGGGCTTGCTCACTGCTTTTTCTACCAGTCGCTTCTCCCTCTGACCCATTCCAGTCATCGTCTGCTTTCTGATTGTCATCTCTTGATGCCACACGGTTTGCAAGCTTTGAAGAGTCCTGTAAACCATCTGGTCTTACCTCAGAGATCTCCCTCAAATCCTCTTTTGATGCGTCAACTGCGGAGTTTGAGGTCCATCCTGTAGCTGCCTGTTTGTTTGAACCTACTGCCTCCATCCCTCCTTCCTGAGAGATACCAGTGCCATCACCTGAACTTGCATCACTGCTCTTCCCAACAGGGTCTTGTCCTGTATCCCACAAATCCGCACAGGAGCCTCTCACATCATTTGGTCCAGCTTTCAGCTCTGCCCAATCCCCCATAATGGGCTCTTTGTTCTTGCCGAGTGTTTGGTACAGCGCTGGACTCAAGGGTGCAGGAGGAGATTCCTCAGAGACAGTGTGAGTTAAGAGATCTCGACCTGAAGCTGCTCTATCAGGGTCATCAGGGCTGTCATTTGGATTTAGACCTCGAGTGCCCTCTTGGTCTCCAGAAGGTAACGACACCTTGGAATTGAAGTGTTGAGTGACTCCTTTAATGGATTCTTTATTCTCAGATTGTAAGGATCCTCCTCCTACCGCACTGGCTTCTGCATATTCAGAGAGTTGAGAAGAAATGTTCATTCCCAGGGAGGCAGACTCATCCATCCCTAACCTGGCAGACAGTGGGGTCTGATCACTATTCCAATGGTCTTCCGGTCTTGGCCATTTCTCTACATCAGAATTGTCCTTGTCCATTCCCTGAGCGGAGGCTTGACCTTCTGAGCCCAGCCCCCATGTGTAATTTGCATAAGTGGGAGTGGCAGAGGTGTCAGACGTTGAGTGCAGAGAAACTGAATCTACCGTATGATCTAAAAGACGAAAAACAAACATCAGCATACAAAAAAAACAAAAATCAATATATGAAACCCAACATAAATAAACATAAACATTGTTCAAATGTTTGGGGGCACAATGAAGACTCGAGTAATCAGTGTTTCGCATTCATTGACTAGACTATGGCGGCCAGTTTCATAATGACTCAATACATTTAAACTTCACATAATAACATAAAAGATCTTTAATGTCGTGTTTTGCACCATTGCTTTGGCATAATATCAAACGAACAATTGAAAGACAGCAATTTAATCAAAATAAGTGCATAGTCTGTTTGCGGTGTGTATCAAAGCAAAGTGTGCACTTTGCTCACACTATCAGCTCGCATTATTTTCACATTTACACAATTTCCAACATATTTAAGGGAAGATGACAGCTTTTCACTAGATTTGTAATGAGACGCATTTCTAAACCGGTTTACACAAACAGTTTTCCACTAAAAATCTTCGGGTCCTTTCACACTTGGTTTCGATTGCCTGGACCGAACCAGAGTTTGATTGCGCCCCCTTCCCTGCCCCTGCTGGACTGTGTTCATATTATATTATTTGGGTAGGAACCGGGGTGCGCTTGCGTCATCAAAGCAGCAGCGGTTTACCCCTTTGCTTGGTAATGACGACGAGCGAGAAGGTGGCAAAATGCTCACCTCACTTTTATATTTGTGTTTTTGAACAGTTGGTTTTGTTACCAAAGCTTCAGCAGGTAATGGCACTTGCGTCTATCTGCCACGAATGTATTACAAATGCTCTAAAGACAAGCAGAAATTAGATCTACAGCTCTCTGCTTGTCATGCTCGTCAGGAAAATGAGTGATAAAAATCTCACTTTGGTTGAGATCCAACATGGCGGCGCACAGAATACCGTTTGTAAACAGGAATATTTATATATATATTTCCCCCTGCTTAAACTAGTTATTACCTTTCAACAACTGTCAAAAAGAACCGGACAATATTTGCTCTACCTTTATCGACGGCCACCTCTTCATTCTGGTCAGTATGTCATGTAAAACCCAGCAAGAAACGCACCCGCGACGGCTCAACTGAGACTGAACCAGAATCCCCTCCCGCCTTCGCTACCTCTACAGTCACCATCGAGGTCAGTTTACTACAATCCATAAACAGAAAACTTTCTATATTGGAACATCTTCATGCAGATATTAAGGATTTAAAAGCCAGCCTCGAATTTTCTCAATCACAGATCAACACACTCGCCTTAGAAAACCGTGGGATTAAAGGAACGGTCACAAACTTATCCAACCAGGTTAATCATCTCACCAGCGAAAACCGAATCATGAAAGAAAAATTACTAGACCTCCAATAACGCAGTATGCGCGATAACCTAATTTTTTCAGGAATCCCTCTACCAACATCTACACCTGACGACCCGGAGAAAGCAGTTAAAGAATTCATGCAATCATCCCTGAAAATTCCACCAGAGACAGTTAACAGGATTACCCTCCACCGTCTCACTTCCAAAGACAATAAAAAGCCACCAGCGATAAAAGCGAAATTCAAACATTACAAGCATTAAGAACTCATTAAAAGCAAAGGAAAGGAACTGAAAGGCACACCATTTGGTCTAAACGACCAATTCCCCAAAGACATACAGGAAAGAAGAAGAGCCCTCCTGCCCATAATGAAACAACTCAGACAGGAGGGGAAACGAGCCACACTGTCAGTCGATAAACTGTATTTTCGATGGAACACACTACCGCAACCCCAATATCACCACCTGGTTATAGCAGTTCATACACCACGCCAATATTCATTTCGATTGTAATTTTGTCACCCTCCCCTCCGTCTAACTTGCAGTAACCAACTGGCCCTGATGCTTCGAATTCGACCACTCTCCTCACTCTTCCTAGGTCTCGATCTCCCCCCCTGTCCACTCTTTCTCTCTTTTTCTCTCAATGTTTAGTGTTCATTATGTTTTGTCTATACATGTTGGCTTGTAGGTCCTGTTTGTTTTTGTTCATTATGTCTGTAGGCTGAACTTCAATTGTGATCCTTGTGTTTTGAATGCTAAACAGGAAATGCTGACACCACTCCAGAACCAGATTCCTACCTCTTCATTCACAGTACCTACCCCACCCCCTAACTCATACACATACCATATTACATACATATCCCTCTCCCTCCCTTTCCCCCTCTCCTCATTGAGTCATATACACAGCTGCACACACCCTCACACACACACTGCCCATCTCGCCATCATTCATTTTCATAACTACTGACACCACTTACGTTTTTGACTTGGAACATTCCTTGGGTTGGATCTCAGGCAAAGAGGATCAAAGTCTTTAAACATTTGGATAATTTAAAAGCTGACATATGCCTCCTACAAGAAACTCACCTCTCAGAATCAGACTACACCCGCATCAAATCAACAGAATTCAGTCACCTATTACAACACATTACAAACACAAAACAAAAAGGGGAGTTTGTATTTTGATTAGAAAAAGTATCTCATTCACTCATAACACCACCATCACAGACCCAGAAGGACGTTTTATCATCATAAACATCTCAATTAACAGCACCCATTACAATTGCTAATGTTTATGGTCCTAATACAGATGATCCAGTTTTCTTTCAGAACCTCTTTGCCTCCATCTCAACTCTATCTGACTGTCCCATCATAATCGCAGGCGACTTCAACACAGTTTAGACCCCACAACAGACAGATCTGATCACTCAAAAAACAAACGAATATGGCAATCCACAAAAACAATAAAACAGTTCATGAACGATTTTGGCCTTGTCGATGGTTGGCAGTTTCAGCACCCGAACTCCAAAGACTACTCTTTTTTTTCTCCAGTCCACCACCATTTATTCCCGTATTGATTATTTTCTAACCAGCAACTCAATCATGCCGAATATTTCTGATTCAACAATACATCCCATAGTCATTAGTGACCATGCTCGTTACAATCAAATGGAACAAAACCAACCTACAGAAACCCATTAGCAGATGGCGTTTCAACACATCTCTCTGCAAGACCCAAAATTCATCAGTTTTAGGAGAGAGTGGGCTTTCTTTCTAGAAATGAACGATTCCCCTAGAACTTCTCCATCCCTTTTTGGGAAACAGGAAAAGCAGTGATTAGAGGAAGAATTATTTCATACTCGGTATATAATAAAAACAAAGAAAAAGAACAGGAAGTAGAACTAAATAACAAAATTAAACAATTGGAAGAAATCAATGCAAACAACCCAACAGAAGAAACGCAGTCGGAACTGAGAAAACATAAATTCAAACTCAATGAAATTCTCAATAAACACACTCAATTTATCATCCATCGTTTGAGGCAAGAAAACTTCCACCATAGCAATAAATCAGGTAACTACTTAGCAAATCAAATTCGACGGAACAAAGAAAAAGCAACAATCCCTGTCATAAAGAACGAGCAGAGAAAGCCAACCAGCTCACCTGAAGAAATAAATCTGGTTTTTATCATTTTTACAATAAACTATATTCTTCAGAAATAAACCCCAATCAGGAATCCATTGACTCATTCCTAAATAGCATCAAATTACCACAACTCAAAAAATGAAAATCAAACAAATAATTTATAGTCACCTATAACTCAACAAGAACTGTATGCTGCTCTTAAACATATGCCTAATAATAAAGCACCAGGTCCGGATGGCTTCCCTGCTGAGTTCTACAAACAATTCTGGTCCATCTTGGCTCCACTTTTCATCAGAATGATTAATGAATCAAAACATAAAGGAAGACTTCCAGCTAGCTCCACCACAGCGTCAATTTCACTCCTCCTTAAGCCCAATAAGGACCCAACAATGCCATCCAGCTACCGGCCAATCTCTCTTCTCAATGTTGACAATAAAATAATCGCCAAAACATTAGCACGTAGACTAGAAGGTGTCTCCATCCATAATCCACCCAGACCAAACTGGCTTCATTAAAGGGAGAACTTCATCCTCCAACACCCGCAGACAGTTTAATGTCATGTACCACTCCTCAACTCTTCAAAAAAATACCATTATAGCAACTCTCGACGCAGAAAAATCTTTTGATAGGATAAACTGGAATTTCCTGTTTTCCACTTTGGGGTGGTTAGGTTTCGGGGAATCGTTCATTAAATGGGTTAAACTTCGTTACACTTCACCTTCAGACACAGTGATCACCAATGGACTAATATCGCAAAGTTTCACTCTACACCGGGGAACTAGACAGGGATGCCCACTCTCCCCTTTTCTATTTACCATCTTCATTGAACCCCTAGCAGCCGCCATCCGTCAGAACCCCCTCATCAAGGGAGTTCATACTCCAACTATAGATCATAAAAATCAGTCTCTACGCTGACGACATCCTCTCTTTTCTTCAAGACCCCAGCGCATCAGTACAAGAAACAATTAAACTCATTAACACATTCTCTAATATTTTTGAATACTCAATCAATTGGAATAAGTCCGCAATTCTCCTTTACACTAACAGCTGGGCTGTGACAGCCCACTCTTCACCGATCCGACTCTGCACTAATTATATCACATATTTAGGGATAAAGGTCTCCAGGCTGTCAGAGTTATTTACTCTAAATTTTCCCCACTACTCAATTCAATAGTTGATGGCCTGCAGCGCTGGATGAACCTCCCACTATCCATCATGGGCAGGATATCAGTTGTAGCAATTGTGGCCGCGCAGACACAAATTAATCTTACAGATGATTCATTCAAACATAAGTCCACAAAACTAACTCAACATAACTCAACACGGGCTCCTCTCTGCCCATAACAGCGGCAAAGATATGCTACACCTGTAGTACCAAGCCCAGGAAGGACGGGACTTCAACAGACAAAAGATGGTTTGCGCCTTTGGTCTCACGTGATTGGTTCATCTCAAGATCGGGAGTCAGCCCATCTCATCTATAAGAGCTTCCATTCCGCCAGAAAAAGATGGAAAAGAGATGGCTAAAAAGACACTTAATCCACCGGCATTACTCCATACACTAATTCCAGTCGTTCTATTGAAGGAGGAGTTGGAGAACTCCAAAGGTGGCAGACCAGAGAAAATGGGTTAAATTCATTCAAGCCATCTAGAACTCTCAATTTCCTTTATTTTACTTAAGTTTGTTTTCTTTTCGTGAGTCTCGTGTTCTAAGTTAAGTTTCGCCGAAAATTTTCTCTCGACGAATCTCCAGCGAGTGCGCTTCAACATCAAACAGCCACGAGACCCTCCCATCCAGCAGCCAACACGCCACGTGATTGGCTTCCCAGGACGCCCATCAAAGACACGAACAAGACCTTCCGCGAATCACAAAGCCAGGCCAGGACCGAAGGGAATCCCGCTCAATAACGACGCCGCGCGACAAACGCAAGTAACCTCCAGATTCTAAACTGAACTGGTGCATTGATATCAAATTGAATAACCCCGCCTGATCAACGATAGGAGGGTTAAGTCAAAACCGGTGGTTCATTCAGGTCATGTGTTATAAATGCAGATACTGCTAGAAACTTGGGACTTCATCCTCCTCTCTCTTAAAACTCACTCTTTCCTCACTTTCCTCCTTTCTGCAACGCTGCGGTGAATGTGTGTGTTTGTTTGTTTTGTTAGATACTAGTTTTACGTGTTAGAGTAATCAATAAAGCTTTGTTTGTAAATTAAAGAGAAGTGTTCTTGTGTTATGTGCTTACGAATTTTAATGTCTTGAACTGCTGATCTAAGTTACCTGGCTGTTAAATAGTGTTTCACTATTCTGTGGATATTAATATCCGCTGCAGAGTTGATAGTTACGGCCCGTTCAAATGAACGCTAGACGAGTCATTTGCTCGGTCGTAAAATAGACTCTTTTCAAAATCTTTGCAAAAAAAAATCATTGTTTACAACAAAAATAAAAATAAAGAAAATGAGTGAAACACATTTTTATCAAATCATTCGGCATTAATAGCAGTTCACTTACGCAATTTAGTACACGATTATGCGTTCACATCAGCAGCGTGAGTTCATCCAAACGAACCGAACTCTGACGTCAATCGAACCCAGGTGCGCACCAAAAGTGCTAAAAGCCCCCTTAGTTTTATATATCACTTGAGATTGCATTTTCTATAGATATGGCAAGAGCGCAGTCTACCAATGACATTAGAGTGAAATCACAGGGAACGCCAACAAGTGACTTCACAGTATAGAGCAGTGGTGTCCAATCCTGCTCCTGGAGGGCCACTGTCCTGCAGAGTTTAGCTCCGACCCCAATGAAATACAGCTGAACACGCTAATCAAGGTCTAACTAGGCATGCTAGAGACTTCCAGCAGGTGTGTTGAGGCAAGCTGGAGCTAAACTCTGCAGGACAGCGGCCCTCCAGCAGTGTGAATGGGGCTTTACAAAGCACTAAAGTGATGGCAAGATGACTGAAAATTAAAAATAATCATTAACACTGCATAACTGTGAAGTTCCCAGCCCACAAAGAAAAGAAAGACCTCAAAGGGCTTATCTTTTGCAAGACTGTATTTTAAGGTGACGTGCATTACTACATGTACATACAATAGTAATAACCTAAACCAAACCATTACCGTTAACTCATTGATTATGCACTATAATTAGTCACGTTCATAGGTGGAAGTGCGTAGAGCGACATGCATGCAGCACTTCCACCTATACAAGCCTTTCTCAGTTCATGCTGAAGACCTGAATGACTCGACTCACCTGAGGCTTCAGCTTGCTCCTGCGGGGGAAGTCGGGGCGTGGCGTCCCCTCCGTTTGCGCCCCCCAGCAGCATGCAGGACAGTGGCGGCTGGCCCCTCTTCAGTAGCACTTTTGGTTCCTGCTGGTTGCGGAAGCGCGGGGGCACCTCACGGGGCATGGAGCGCTGGGACACCGCGGAGGGGGGCTGTCCGTCGCCACAGCGGTCCACTTTGCATTGTTCCCTCCTCAGGGGTCCACGAACCCCGACGACAGCACAGGTTTCGCGGGGCCGGGTCGCGATGAAGCACAGGTTAGGCGGTGAGAGATGCGGCAGATGGAGGCGAGCCCGATTCTGAAAGTAAAGAAGAAAGTGAATAGCATGTCCCAAAATGAGTTCTACAAACACTCAAAAGGGCAGAAATGACTAAATTCTGATGCAAATGCACAATCAGGTGATGCATTGGGAGAAAGTGAACAGCGACTGCTCACTCACGCTCAAACTCATTTTTGAAAACAGAAAAAACACTCAAAGAATACTGAGTTCAATTACCTAATCAAAGGCACAATATGTGCGATTTTTGGAGTAAAATTTCCAAAAACCAATAGAACAGTGTTATATATTTTGTTGACTTGTGTACTTACATTATCCCAAATGTTTCCAAGAATGCTTAAATTTTAACCAGGACACTATCAAAAACATCATACCTAGGGTCGGGTAACGAACTCGGTACATTTAAGGGTACCGACCGAATTACTACAGAGTACCGATTAGGGCTGGGCGATATGGCCAAAAAGTGATCTCGATAAAAAATATGCTCATATCAGTCGATATCGATTATTGATAATTGTCAAATATTTCTTTCTTTCAAATTTAAAGGCAGGTTTTTGCTCCCAAGTGAAAGTTGTAGAAACCAGTTAATTGTGGTTTTAAGCTACTCTTTATTGTCAGAATATATTCAGAATATATTCACTTTTTTAAATTCCTTACCCTTTTCCAATCATTTTTCCTTAAATTAAATTATAGAAAAACTGATGTATTAGTTTCTGCATGTGTTAACGGGTGATATTGTTTCTAGTCATGACACGGGTTTGTGTTGCCTGATATATCTTCGGCACAGTTTGCAGTGCAGGTTGCAGTATTAATAATATTTTTTAATTTTTTAATTTTTTAATATAAATTTTTTATATTCTGAGTTCATATATCAGGTCTTCCATATAATCATACATTTAGATCATGATGATAACCACAGTTAAAACCATGCATGTAGCTCTTCACTACCATGTTCAAATGTATGGTTTATATGGTATTTGTATGAAAAACAGTAGCCTAAAAACATTTAGTAGCCTATTAATGCACAAATTATATAGCTAAATAAAAAAATACTGTAATAATATTCCATTACTCCTTTAATACATGTCTACATTAATAATATAATACAATTCTATATGAATATCCTACATTTCTACCACAGATGGTGCAGTTAGTGTCACCACAGTAAATCCATGGTAAATGATGGAGATTTGTATCATTGCGCAGTGTTTAGTGTTTGTCAGCGCTGTTTTGTCTGGCTTTAAAGTAGTTTAAATCACAGAGACACTTGTTTTTCGCTGCATTAACGCGCTCCTCACTGAATCGCTCAGCGCTGTTTAGTGACCGAGACCGATCAGAGTAAACGGATCTGCTCGTGAGCTCGTGCTGCCGTTTGGACTTTGACCCGAGCGGATAAATATTATAGTCTGTGTGGCGCGGTTCAAATCAGTAACTGAATTCGCCTACCTTTTATCGAACACTTCGTCCATCTTCGCAAGGTTAGTTTCACTTTCATGTTCTACTTTCAACGCTCACTGTTTCCACTCATTTTGTCCTTCTCGTGTCGAGTTTTCTTTGCCAGCTTGTACTCTGACGTGCAAGCTAAAAGCTGCTCGCTGACTGGCTGTTGTTGCGTTTATTTCTGTCGTGTGATTGGTTGTTACATTAATCCATATCGAGTAAAAATGTCTAGAGCTTATCATCGTTATCAAAATTAATTTTAATCGCGATTCGATATGATATCGTTTATCGGCCCAGCCCAAGTACCGATTCACATTAACTCAGTCAGTACCAAATTTCGGTCCCTGAGAAGGCATCTGGTGATATATGAATATTAAACCGCAATAAGACTATTTAAAGGGGTACTTCAGCACTTGGAAGATGAATCTGTATTTAAACTGGGTCATTAATGTAGTAGAAATGTGAAATTATTTTTGAATTTGGTGCCTTCTAGACTGAGAAAACACAGAAAATGTATTTTTGTCTCATGGGGATGAAAGACAACAATTCCCAGAATGCACTGCTTCACTGCCCTACTCTAGGCACGGCTAGTCGGCTACTGGATCACTGGATCACTTGCCCACCGCGTTCATTTTCAGAAAATCAGTTCAATTAGAGACGCTACAATTAAAAACTGAACGTGTCTGTTGGATATAAAGCGAGTGAGCTGATTGAGCGTCACAGCACAAACGCAGCAGGATCGGATTACATTCATCACATGAGCTGAGGTAATCGCGGGATTCACGACCGCATTCACAGCGCGTGATCAGTCTGGCACGTGTTCAGTTCATGTCTTGGGAAGCTTAACTTTCACAGGAAGTTCATTTTAAAAGTTAAAACACTCACTTTGCTCTCCACCGCTCCGTTACATGAATCTCCGCGCTCGAGCCGAGTGCTGTGAGTGTGATGTTGAAAACATGTGGGAATAGCGCCTCCTGCTGGCTGTAGTCTTCAGCTCTGGACAAAACTCCTCCGATGACGCAAAATGACGATATTTGCGTCATCGGAGGAATTTTTCCAGAAATAAAATACATAATTCTCGTCTCAGGGGATATGAGGGGGGAAAGTACGATCATTTGAATATACTCCCGGGTTTCTACTGATACAAAGCTTAATGCTAATCGCTGAAGTAACCCTTTAAATACGAATAATGCGTGTCTCTGTGAATGAATGGCGCAGACGCGCTGTTTAATTTAACTTACCTCACACACACACACACACACAGAATCATGACAGTCGTGTGTTTCCACCTCTGCGGTCTCATATGTATGAACGTAATCTCCACCAGATCAGGATGTATATGTATAAAAATGTATATGGTTGTTTTTACGAATTCTATTAAGTAGCTAGTAGCCTACAATTTACTGGTAGATATTACAGTAAACAAACATCACAGACAATGGCAGACAGCAACCTAGATAGCTCTGGCATAATGTCAATAACACTGATGACTTACAGTTTACAGTTAGCCCCTAAAGTACCGAATTTCAGGTACCAGTAGCGATTAAAATGTGAACGGTACCCAACCCTAATCATACTCGCGTTACGGTTTTTTATAGTAACCATGGCAACACTAGCGCCGCTTTAATATCTGCTGTTTATGAGACACTGTTTGGATCATTGATGGACAGAAACTGATCATTGTTCTCCAGCTCAACACTTAGTCTTGTTGTGTAAATCTGCAAAAAAGTGCCATGTTTTACCGCCTAATATGATCTCGCTCACTGCAGTGTGAACAAGTGTCTCATAGTAGCATAATAACATCACTTTAACACACTCACGTGTGTGATATGATAAACAGCGCTGCGTCTCACACACACACACACACACATGAGCGTAAGAGCTCGGCAGAATAAAATCTCTCGAGTCGTGTTTTGCACTCGTTGTTTTGAATAGTGCCGGAAAACTACATATTGTGCCTTTAAAGTTGCAGTGTGTCGTATCTATGAGGATCTATTGACAGAAATGCAATATAATATCCATAACTATATATTCAGTGGTGTATAAAGACCGTTATGTGTTTATTACATCAGAATGAGCCGTTTCTATCCGCACACACCGCAGGTCCCCTTACAGTGAAGCCGCTTTTTTGCACCGCCATGTTTCTACGGTGGCCCTAAACGGACAAACTTCTCTACTCTCTGCTGTCTCACATGACGACATTAGTGTCCTGTGTCGGCCATCGTATCTTCTCCATGTGCTCGGAAAGGGAGGGGTGAGCGTAGTGTTGCACAGTATACCGGTACCAGAAAAGTATTGCGATACCCTGCTATTACAAACGGTACGATATGGAATTTTATTAGTACCGATACTTTAAGAAGGACCGCGCGTTAATAAGAGCTGTATTTATTTGTGTGGATGTGTGACAGCAGGAGTCAGGACGTGTGTGCAGAGCTCTCCACCGTTCACTAAACATTGGAACAGAAGAGTTCAATATACACGCGCAGCGCATGACAAAGAAAGCAACACAAACATGTGCGCATGAGAAAATATAGTGCAGCGCGGGATGTGCTCGTGCTGCCGGACTCTGATCTGAAGCGCGAGCACACGCCTTTCAGACAACATGTGATCGTGATTCAGTTCTTTCTGATTATGGATTTCAATGGTCAAAGATATGTAAAAAATGCACATCCTGTGAGTATTCAGGTAAACACAGTCGGGGGTGTCTTTAGTGAACGTGTACAGTTGAGGTGATTGGATCGGTGTTAAGCCGGATCTAATATTCTGTGTGATTAATGTTAATCAAACAACAATGAAAAATAGAAAACCACCCCATGACTGGCTAAACAATTTTAATATATTCATTGTTAATCAGTGTATAGTTAATTTATTGACTGAATTGCCAGCTGAATTGAGTTTTTTTTTTTTTGTGGATTATTTAATTTCTTTCTTGACCTGCTATACTGTTAAATAGACCTATAGCTGAAAAATAAAGCACTGTTTTTGTCATATTGTTTGTAATTTGCATTTTTTGCTTATTTTTAAAAACAAAGACTGCAATAAGAAGAAATGGTCAACATGCTGGCCAAGTGAGTTTTTAGCTAAAACAACAACAAAAAAACACTATTAATAATAAGTTCTGTTGTCATATTCAATTACTTTTACTGGGTGTTTTTTTTACCGTGTTATCGATTAAGTATCGGTATCGAGGTATTTTAGTCTGGTATCGTATCGAAGTCATAATTTTGGTATCGTGACAACACTAGGTGAGCGGCTGCAATTCACAACCTCACCACTAGATGCCGCTAAAATGTACACACTGCACCTTTAAACAAACTTTATTTTTCGTTGTAGTTTTTGCATATATCTACAGAAAGCTTGGAATGTCACTCCATTTTTAAACCCAGAAGTTCATCGAACAACATGACGAACATTGATCTCGTTTCTGCCGTTTCATTTGAGTAATTTCAATAAAAGTAACTTTTTTTTCAATATCGATCAATTCTAACCCCAACACGATCCGCTCAGTTTCATTCGCCTTTTTTTTTATCGGAAAGAGACTCATAGAAACCCCACTAGCGTTTCGGGGTGTAATTGCAGAATAATTGCAGAAGTATAAACCGGCCTTTAGTTTGAAGTTTGATATAGTGTGCAAAGCCATGTGTAAAATACCAACCTTGTGTGCTGTCTTCAGTGTCCTGTAATAAAACACAAACCATCCATCAGATGCTTGTACATACACATGAATCTTTTGTTGTCATTGATGTCTTGTGATCACACACACACACACACACACACACACACACACACACACACACACACACACACCTCCTGATGACTGCTGTCTCCTGTCTTATGGTGACTGTCTTCCATGAACTGCAGCTCCCTTCCTGTTCCTGTGAACACACACACACACACACACACACACACACGGGTTAACACAACATAAAAATGCTTTAAACCATGCAAGTTGCACCTTTAGCAATAATTTCCACCAGCACAGTGATGTAGCAGTAAAGAGTTTATTCTCTTCTGCATAATAATAACTACAAAATGTCTTACACAACATTGCATTGATTGTATACCCGGCTGAACAAGGAATACGTGTTGTTGTTGTTTTTTAATGTTACCATTTTTATAAATTCCACAACAATTTCAAAACATTCCCATAATGTTTGCAAATACTTTAACATCTGCACAACAAAATGAACGTTTTTAAAACACCCAATAGCTACACTTTAAAAGTTCAGAGAACATTAACATAACTTAATGGAAACGTTAGCAAAACATGCTTGTTAGCTGGGGTACACAAATGACAAAATGGTGCTGAATACTGTGATATTAGTCCTTTAACTTGGTTTAAATACCAATGCACACCTTGAGATGAGCTATAATCACTCTCAATCATGTGTCAATGTTTGCTATAACGATGTTTTATTCATCTTCCTGCATAAACTTACCAAGCTAACGTGCTAATTATGGCGCATTTACACAAAGGCGTTTAAACGCACACAGATGGTTTAATAACACTTAAAGCTTGTGTAATAGTGTTACTTGTATCATGTCGTGTCACATAAGTTGATATACGGTTCTTGTTCGTTTAATTATTTAGTGGATTTCGATGAAAACATCAAAACTAAGATACAGTACGCTGAGATACGCTGGTAAAATAGGACAGACAGCCTTCAAACATACAAATAATAGATTATGTGACATGTATACATGCGTATGTTAATGCTAAGGTTGAATATGTTGTGTATGTTTGTACATGTTTGGGTTTGTTTTGCTCACCTCAGTCAGTCCGGCCTGCAGCTGCGCACTGGACGCCGCGCCGATTAACATCCGGGTATCCGTTCGCTTTCGCAAACATACACACACTGGACAGACCAGCAGAGGGCACTGTGACATTCAGCAAGTCGTTTATATTTTTGTATTTTATTTTTTTATAAAACTATGAATGCACTGGATTTTATTTAAATCTGCCTTTTATTATTATTATTATTATTATTATTATTATTATTATTATTATTATTATAGTCCTATGTCTACTTTCTTCAGCACTGATCCTATCACTTAGACAACCCCCCAAATCCTTTGTTCCTTTGACCGCTCGTCAGTGTCAAATTGTGTTTTTGTGATGACCAATCAAATCAAAGTAGGCAGGTTTTAAACTCACAGAGCGCGCAATGCGAAGTTAACGGTCGTGAGGTGAAAAATGTAAGTGGCTGAAAACTAAATATTTACTATTTTACAGCTGTTTTACGATAGAAATGTTTGTCTCTTTTCACCGTTTTTAACTGAAAATATGTAATTTACGTCATTTGTGTAATGTAATGTAAATATGACGAGGCAAATACATAAAACGAAGCTGTTTCCATCGAATTAGGCACAAGGTTTGGCTACTAGCCTAATGCATTTGCACAGTGCTGGGTTCCCACTCGTCCTGGAAAACCTGGAAAATGTATGACGGTCTTGGAGAAAGTGCAATGTTCAGAAATGCTGGGTTTAGACAAGGTAGAGTAGTATTTCCAATGATGATGTCATGTGTGGTCACCTTTCTTTTCTCAAGTCCAGTTCGGCAGAGTTTCTTTTTCAGAATTGCAAGTTTATAGCTCACAATTCAGACTTTATAACTCGCAATTGCGAGATAAAAAGTCGCAATTACCTTTTCTTTTTATTCTGTGGTGGAAACAAGCTTCCATAGTCATAATGTATGATTAATAGCTCATATTAGAAACTTTTATAGTTAAGTCATAAACTGAAATAATCTGTACGCCAGAGCAATATTTGGCATGATCCTTGTCTTTTTATTCCTGTCGTAGAAAAATTGAAAATGTCCTGGAAAATGACCGCTGGAAAAAGAGTGGGAACCTTGACATTTATTTAATAAGCTTTCCTGGTAGCCTTTCGTGCTCTTTGGTCATTTTTGACTGGAAAAAATTGAAATTTTAAAAATAACAGCTTTTTCAGAATGATATGAAACTTGGTGACTTTTGTGGCATCAGGACTGTGAACAAACAAAATAAATTGAGGGCATGATTTGGGCATGCTAAGTGGTCGTATAAAAAAATAAATAAAAAAAAATAAAAAAAACTCCCTTGTGCTTGTGCTCTTCGGTCAAAAATGACCACCATAGGAAATGAATGGGAAATCTGCAAAAACATAAAAATGCATAGATATTTGTGTGTACAATCTACAAATCGGACACAATGCCACATAATTATTATTATTATAATCATAATGCATAAACTATCACTTTAAATCACTATTTTTAACACACAAAAAATATCTAAAACTTTATAGTAAATAGTATTTTAGATTTTTTTAAATATATATTCAAATCCAACTAAAAAAATATCATTAGATGTTTACAAAAGAGAACTGGGGAATTCTCAAGCCTCTCCATAGAGACCTCTAGTGGATATGCCCATGATTGCATGACTTCTTAAATAATTCCCAAAGAGGGCTATATGTTCTATTCATAAATCTCACCAAGTTTAGTTCAAGCATTTTTACATTTATTCCAAAATTCAAATATATTTGTATAGCGATTTTCACAATACACATTGTTTCAAAGCAGCTTTACAGAAAGTGCATTTCATAAATGTACAGTGAAAAATGTTAGAAAGAGAATGTTAAAGAAAAATGCTAGAAAAAGTGAATCAATCATGTATTAATTTAGGCCATAACAGCGCTGGCGTTGAGTCGTCTCTTCACAGGCGTCGAGTCGTCTCATCACAGGTGTTGGGGCATCTGAAGTCTCCATTAGAGACTGGATACAAACTGGAGCTGACCAACTATTTATACTATATTATACTAGTGTCCCGAGATAACAACAGAAAAGCAGATGGGAAATAATTAGCATAGCTGCTGTTCAGAATATTAATGCTTTTGATCCGATTTAACTGTAGTATAAAGGTAATTATAATGTGAATGCTTGGCTAAAGAGATGCGTCTTTAATCTAGTTTTAAACTGGGACAGCGAGTCTGAACCTCAAACAATATCAGGAAGACTATTCCAGAGTTTAGGAGCTAAATGTGAAAATGCACTCCCTCCTTTAGTGGACTTAGATATCCTAGGAATGACCAGAAGCCTCGAGTTTAGTGATCTTAAAGAGTGCGATGGATAATAATAAAATAATAAATAATAACTAAAGGCACAATTTAAACAATATATTTTATTTAAGAACTGATGTTCAGTTTTAATAGTAAACTTACTTTCATCAGTTATCAAGCTCGGGATGATCACTGATGCTACCTTTTAATATTATCTAGACTGTTTGCTAAAAATAACCATCATGTTTTCAGTTCATGTCTAGTTTGATTTTGACATGACAAAGTGGTAATATCTAAATGGCAGAGTTGTTCATCCATCCATCTTCTTCCGCTTATCCGGAGCCGGGTCCCGGGAGTAACAGTCTAAGCAGAGAAATTCAGACTTCCCTCTCCCTAGTCAATTACATTTTTTACATTTATGCATTTAGCAGACGCTTTTGTCCGTCACATGCTAGCTCTTCCAGGGGGAATATAGAGGTGTTCCCAGGCTAGCCGAGAGACATAATCCCTCCAGCGTGTCCTAGGTCTTCTCCAGGTGGGACTTGCCCGGAACACCTCCGAAAACAGATGCCCAAACCACCTCAGCTGGCTCCTCTTGATCTGGAGGAACAACGGCTCTACTCTGAGCCCCTCCAGAGTGACCAAGCTTCTCACCCTATCTCTAAGGGAGCACCCAGCCACCCCATGGAGAAAGCTAATTTCTGCCGCAGAGATCTTGTTTCGGGCATGACCCACAACTCATGACCATAGGTGAGAGTAAATCAAGAGTGTAGTCTTACAGCTCCTTCACCACGACACAACCGCATTACTGTAGAAACTGCACCGATCCGTCTGTCAAATCTCCCGTTCAATCCTTCCCTCATTTGTGAACAAGATCCCAAAATATTTGAACTTCAACCTGAAAGCAGGTAAGCCACCCTTTTCTGACTGACAACAATGGCCTCGGACTGAGTCTCATCCCAGCTGCAAACAGTCAGAGTCTGAAGAGGCCAATATGACATCTGCAAAAAAGCGAATATCATGAATATCTAAATGGCTTTTTTACTCTTTAATTAAATACCTTTATTTTGTTCATTCAAACAGAGTCACAAACTTGGAACGCAAATGTAAAGAGGTGGGATTTATTGTACAAACCACTGCATGCTTTGGGGTGTTTAAACTCAGAGATAAGTTACAACCAGAGGCATGCCTAAGCCAGGGTGTCACTGTTGGACACTTTAGAAAAACGAGTGAGTGATACATGTCTCATTTTATATGCATAGTTTTAAATAATTGGAATAGAATGAGGCACAGCTTCCCTTGCCATCTCAGGAAACACCTGGTGCATAGTTGTGATGTTGCGCCCCCCCCAAAAAAAATTCAGTAAAGGCATTCATTTGTTTGATGGGTGATTCCTGCTGCTGTTTTAACTCCTTTACATTTTGTAAGCCTCTTATGAGTTCTCATCTGGTCAACTGCACACTGAACAGCACACAATAGTTTTGGATTTTCTGTAAATTCTGGTTTAAAATTCAAGTTATAACTGTTGCAATACACTGGCTACTCATTTTGTAAAAGTGTTCCTTATTTTATTGGTGCAAGGGTATGTAATATCCAATTAAACTTAGTGGAATGTTTGACATCATGATTTTGACATTTGATTTGGGGGCATGCAAGTTCCGTAGATTGACTATGCGCTGCATAGAAATGCGCCAAAGTGGTATTAGAGTTGTTTAGGGCGCATTAAGGGCAATGCACTTTGGAATTTAAGACATGAGAGTCTTGCATTCATACATGCTGAAGTGGCCAATACCACAACTGAGTATTTAGACAGGGCAATAGTCCATGTGGACTACAAATTGTGCAATAATTGACTACGGTAGGCATTTTGGAAGTGTTGTGTAGTTACTGGTCTTAAACAGTGACCGGCGACACTTGTCAGATGTTACACAAAAGGCAAACAAGTGATTAGCATAAAATCATTTATTTTGAGGTGTCCTATAGCAGTCATGGGCAGGGAGATGTGTAGGTGGTCTCAAACGAGTCACCTGAAAGAGGAACATGAAATGAGCTGGAGAAACTTCAGTGAATTCAGTCAGAGAGCATGATTAGGATGAAAGCATACTTGTCTGATAGTAGTCATAAACATTGATGACCGCTGGCTTGAGACTTTTCACTGCAAGAATCTGTTTCAGCTGAAGAGTGTAACTCATGGGGATGCCTTTGGGAACCTGCAAGACAGAAAGGATGAACAGCTGCACCAACGGCACTTAAGAAAGTGGCAGCTGGTATTATACTCACCTCTTTCAGATACACTAGGACATGATCCTCTTCAGAATCAACCCGCACCACTAGCGGAGCAAACGACTCGGGTGGAGATCCAAGCTGAGGGAAGAGACCAATGTTTACAGACACAATTACACCTGAAAGAGCCTCAAGCATCACATGATTTTCCAATTCTTGCGTACCAGTGATGTATCAGCTGTGAAGCCCGACAGGAGTTTAATGTCCACCAGAACCATGTTAGTAGATGCTTTGCGCCAGTGTATCTGAAGACGAATAAAGTTTAGTCAACAGGATCAAGAAAGGAGTTCCCCTTTGTCAGGGACAAACATGAACTGGTTTCAGGGCAAAAATTAAAGCCATTCTTACTTCACAGTAAAGTTCAACATGAGATTGGCTCCAAGCGGTCGGCAGTCTCCAGTCACCTTCGCACTGACACTCAGTGTTTTGGTATCTTTAATGGGCGTTGGGATGTTGTAGAAACATGCAACCTATAGTACAAGCACCATAAGATTGATGCAAGCAACAAACTGTAGAAGAGGAGATTAAGATACAGACCTGCACAGACACACAAGTGGATCCGGAGGCTTTAACACTATATTTGCCAGGAACTTTCTTCAGCGGCTTCTCCTGATACAGCAGCCTGTTGTTTCGATTCACGGTGAAGCTATAAGAGTCTCCTCCTACCGCTGATGACTGTACGGTAACAGTGCTGGAGCCTTCCAAACTGAAGACTTGAGCAGCGTACACAGACAGGGCATGAAGAGCCACCACAGTGTCCTGAAAACAAGCACCAGATTAAAAACTCCACTCATAGATGATTTTGCTCATGTTTGGTAGTCAGAGGCACCTGGGTGGAGGAGAAGCCTCCATAGGGATTCTGCTGGGTCACCAGCCAGTTGACAATGCGGTTAGCATAGCCCAGAGTAGCTGTCGTAGGAGGCCGTTCAGTGAGAACCGCTAGTAGCACATAAGCGCTGATCTCCACCCCCAGGGTATCACCAGATGTCGTCTGAGACCAATGGAGTTTAGCACCTGAAGAGATGGCGGGAGAACGTAAATGGCAAAAAACCTCAAATAAACCCAGTCAAGGAGTAAAACAGTGTTAAAGGTTAATCGGTTCTGTGACATTTGGCTCTCGGGGCACGCGGCGTAGCCCAATGTTTGAACAATTTGTCTGCACTATTTGAATGGTCAAATATAACTTGATCAAAAGGCTAATGCAAAGGGAACAATTCTTCAGTCTCACACAAATGAATATGCTGATTTGGTGCTCAAAATAAATTGAAATGCTTTTGCTGCTTGATGAACTGGAAGGTGCCACAGATAATTTAGCTTTTAGCTTAATTAACTTATACTTTGAAATTTATAATTGCTCAGTCAATTTATGGGATGAGAATTATAGTTTTGCCAAAACATAACCAAGACTGTATAGGAATTGAGTGTGATATGTTTGTTAAATGAGGTTTATACACCACTCAAGATGAAGAGGCTGGTGAATTTTACCTTCAGAAATTGCAAGCTTGTTCAAGGCAGTAAAGAGCTGGGATCGAGTGGTGGTCTCTCCAGCCAGACTGAAGGTGTAGGCCAGCAGTGCCGTGGCATAGGTGTTTTCCAGTTTCCCAACGACAGGCCTCAAGCATGACAGAGCATTGGTAATGATAGGATCCTGAAAGAAAAGCAGATATCACAACAGCCAGAACAGCAAGGAGCTCATACAACTACTGGAAAGGTTTTTACTGTGACAGGGACGCCTAGTTCAAGCAGAGATGTGACGATGTAGGCGGTCATGGTCACTTCATCACCAACTCCACCCTAAAAAGAACAGAGCAAATGAATTAAAAAAAAAAAAAAAAAAAGAGCCTATGGGTTATTTCCATTTGATAACATGTACCTTCATGTCGTTGTGGTACAAAGTGCCCTGTTGCACAAAACAGCCATTTGAACCCTGCTGGCTTATTATCCAGTCCTTTGCACTCTGAAGGACATTCGGATCAATGAAGACAAATTGGGTTGCTAAACCAAAACACCTCATGACAAAGGCAGTCAACCTGTGCATGAAGGAAGGGTTTTAAAACCAACTTATCCACTGATGACAAAGGACACAACTGGAACAGCATGAAACTCACCATGTATTGGATGCATCGTTGTGCTGTATGAACCATCACTGTGCCTGTAGTTCAGTTGTCCTTGGTATCCTGTTCAGATCAAAAACATGGGGGGGCTTTGTCTTGCACTTCTCAGACTCTAAGCCTCTGAGAGTTCTTAGGATTTAATCAACATGCATCTGCTCGTCCATACCACTTTGAAGATAGCCTGTGGCGGTCTCTCGAATGGCTGCAGTGAGTTGCCCCGTGGCCGACAGGTACAGCAGGATGTAAATATTAGGAGCAAGAATGATCATATTCTGTTCTCCACATCCAGATGGCATTGCCAATAACCCATCTAGATTCTTCAGTGCACGACCCATTATGTCTCCTACAAGAGGACAAGCATAAAGCCCACATCAGAACCAAAAGATATTCAGTCAAACAATGCATCACTTCCTACTCCATGAAATGCTTTACCAAGGACCGAAACAAAGCATCTGGATGATCCCTGAATTACATTTGTTGGAAATGTCAGAGTCACGTCTTCAGAAAGAACGTTTCCTGTTGACCAAACAGAAGGGATCCGCATTGAACACTAGGCTGATGTTTGGCTGTACATGGAGAAATGTTTTGGTGAATAATTGAGTGCAAACAAACCCTTTGGACACAGTAACCAACTCTGGGTGTCTGTCCTTTCAACTCCTTCAGGCTATAAAAGCAAAAACACCACATCAGTAAAGCATTATGGAGCTCCATGATCAAACTCCAGAAGGCTGGTTAACACTTACCAGGACAAGTAGACTTCGAGTAACTACATCAATGCGTCCTCTTGTTGGCACAGTCACGGCTTCAGTGCCACATCGAGTCAGGGATGGCTCAGCTGAAGCACTGACAGTCACATTGACAGTTCCTGTGGTGACAGACAGGAAGTGAGCAACACCAATCACTTCAAACTTAGAAACAGTACAACACTGACCGAGAACAGAAGCTGAGAGAACCCATTTGAAGGTCTTTCTCCCATTGGCACAAAGACAGGACGAGTGCAGTTCAGGATATGCTTTAAGAGTGAAGTTTGCGGATGAAGCTGGAGACACTTTAACCTGTCAATGAAACAGCACATGGAGCAAAGATGGGACCTTCTCTATACGGATCCATTTTATAAAAAGGTAAATGACCATGACAGACCATGATGCATTTGGACAGATAGCTGAAGACCGTGGCCTTCAGATCAAAAGACTCCCCACGGACGATGGAGTATGGCAGGGAGAGCTCCAGGAAGAAGGGCTGGAAGACAGTCAGCAGAGCAGGAGGAGCCAGACCGAAACCTTTGGAGGACAGGCAGAATGCCTCAGTCTCCCATGTGGTGATGGTGTCAGGAACCGTAAGGGAACACGTGTGGATCCAGTGGCTCTGAAGGACAGCAGAAAAGAAACAATGTGAATGAGAAGTAAACACTGTGGGCAAATAGCTTTAGAGGGAACAATTCACACCAACCCCACTTGAGCAAGCTGCCAGATCCATGTTTCTGGAAAGTAAGTTCTAACAGTCACATCAAAAGAGGATGTGTCGCCCTCACTTAATTCTGCTGAAGCAGCCATTGCCATGGGTTCAGGACCATGACGAAAATACACTGCAAGACAATGGTTTGCAGTCCTAATATTAAACTCTGAGGCTTGTCAGAATTAATGAACTCCCCATAACAGGTCTCACTCCAGTATAAATTGAGTTATAGCTGAATCTGCAAGTCAAACTAACAGACGTACCATAACGGTTGCGGTAATAATCCAGGCCTCTGTACACCAGACACTGAGGTACACTGATAGGCAAATTTGTTGCAACCTTCATCCCTGTGCTCTGTCACAAAAAAATAAATAAAAAATAAAGTATACATCATTGTAAATTGAGCTTTTAGTATCAGGATAGTTAATGTTTTCTACCTTGAAAGTTTCATAGGCTTGGTCTGCAAGAACAGCTCGACGGGGTCGAACATTCAGACACTCCTGTTCATCCTCAACTTCATATGGATAATCTGATAGAGTTTGTGTTGGGAGCAAGTTGAACACCTGAGAACAAGGGAGTGCGGTTAAGAATATCAAAGATTAACTGTATTTTAATAATTCTAAACAGGAAAGTGCATTTTAAAGAGGCACACAGCAGAGATACCATTTCAGCACTCAGACGTCTTCCCGGCTCCATGATCCGGACGCTCTGATCTACAGCACTGATCCCACACAGAGATCCTGCTTGAGCAGAGACAGTCAGAACATTTCCCTCAGCAGGAACGGCTGTAGCAGGAGAGAACTGTAGAGACACCTGGAACAAGAATCAACACGCTGTAGAGCACATCATTCCCAAGTTTAAGCCAGAAGATGCCTGTGCACATCATACCTTGTTTTGGAAACACATTTCAGTCTCAAAAGACACACTAGCAGCAACTACATTCTCACTGGGCAGAACACAGTAGACCAGAATCTGCACTGCTGGAGCCATAGCGACACTGACAGACAGTTGGAGCGACACAGAGCCACTCGTAATGGTATTAGAAGCCCTCGCTCTGACCGTCTTAGATCTATGGAGGACAATAATTCCTCTGGACAAGACCTGACAGAAGACAAACAGGTGGATACAAGGTGCTGAACAAACAGACCAGCACAAATTAAGTGTCTACTCACCATATAGACAATATCAGCGCTGTAGTCCCCAGTCTCACCAACAAAAGAATACTTCACGGTCACTGGAAACGCAGCACCACATTTGAGCGGCTGGGCAAGCTTAACTATAGTCAGTTCACTAGATGATGGGCTGTCAGGAGAAGCGGGTCGGAGAAGCTGAACAACCCTTGTATCCGTAGTGAAGTATGGTGATTTGTAACTGTAAACAACCTCTGGAGTCGCACTTGCCTGAGGAACAAATGATTGAAATCAGTTTCTAGTAAGATAAAGCGTGTCTAAATATAAAGAGCAGGGCTTAAAAAAAAAAGAAAAAAAAAAATTCTCAATCGGTTCACGCCAAGCAGAATCAATATTTTAGCATTTCCGTTTGTGAGCACCTCATTAAACAGCTCCAAGAACGGTTTGCTTTGAAAAATTGGTTTAATTTTAATGAAATAATTATTTTAATTCAGCCTATACTTTAAATAAATGACATTTCACTCAAAATAAACGTGAGCAGATTCATAACATTGTAGCCTAATTAATGCAGGTATTTCTGTTGTGATTTTAAAGCATAAACAGCTGGAAAAGTATTGACCCATTTCAAGGGACTGTTAGACAATTGAAAGTGGCCCTCTTATGGCTAATTCTTTTCAGAAGAGTGATAACATTCTTTGCACATAACTTTTCCAAAACCACTTGTTTTAAAGATTACATTTAAATTAACTAGTTAGCCATTGTGCTTTTAATGCACCATCAACTGCTAATTTCAAAGCTAACTGTGCAACACATCCTTGCATCACAATCAAATTCAATCAGCTGAAGCACAATCATTTAATGCAATATATGATTGTAAAACCACAACTCTTATTTTTCAGGTAGCCAATACAGTACAGGGCGATGTTTTCTAGACTGCTTTTTATTAAATGTTAGAGTTGTTAGTACTGGATAGGCTTAAACGAAAACCACAAATTAGCCTAAATCATTCTATGAGCTTAAAGTGCGTACTGCTTGTTGAAATGTAGGAAAAGAATATCCTCCAATACCTGCACATTCATTGAAGACCTTGGGTTTGAAAACACACACAACACACTGACTTGCATTACCAGTAGTGTAACTGCATTTATAGCAAGATGACTGCGGCGGGCATGTCACTCACACTCGATGTCAACGTCACATGCTTCATTACGCAAGTCATGATTGTCACTGCCTCATTAAAATATTAAAGAGAACGATAAAATAATGTTATTACCCGGTTAATGGTCATTTCAAATAAACGTTTCTGTTCAGAACGCTTGATTTTGTTTATTTGCTCCTGTTAGTTTCCAGTTTTAGAGCCCTGATAAAGAGCAAATCGTACCACCAGATTGAGATCAACATTAGGAAGATCAGCAGTGTTGAGGGAGAACGTGGCCAGTCCGTTCTGGTTTGTGGTCAGATTCAGCAACTGTTTGTTTGGCCAGCTGTTCCCATCCAGGAGATACACAGCTTTGTTTGCAATTGGAGTGCCATCAAAACGAGAGACCGATATCTGTTGGGAATGATCAAGGTTAGAAAAGGGACCAGATATGAAGGTTCAGCAACCAGGGATAAACTTTTACTTGCCTTTCCATTAACCATTGATCCAGGTGCAAAGTTATCCGGGAGGTCCACAAACGTGACCTTGCCGACTTCAAACGAAATGGACACTGTTGTGGATTTTGACATCACTACATCTGGACAAGAAAAAAATAAAAGGGGGGTATTCAGTCTCTTTAAGCACATGCTGTTGGTTGAGCTCAGCCAATAGCTCACCTGTTCCCTCCTCAGTGACATTCACAGTTACAAGAAAAAGGTCCTGCATATTGTTTTCAAACTTGGTGTTGAAAAACACTGATAGAGCGACAGTAAGAGAAGCACAGCCCGTGGCATTCATCTGGTAGCAGAAGAGAGAAATTCATATTTAAGTCAAGCACAAGCAGACAAACCCTCTGCGGTAAGGCAGGAGTCACACCTTTGAGGTTTTATTCAGACACTGACGGGTCAAATCAGGAACCACAACATATGGAAAGGGCTCACGGCACACTTCCACCAGTGCTTGACCAGGTACAGGTTGGCCATATGTGTATCTGGGAAACATCACAAAGACCAGGATCAAGAACTGACGAACCACAAGACAAGAGAACAGAAGCCTCACTCACGTCACAAGCCTCAACTTTCAGTCCCACATTGGCAACGCTGTACATCTGTGGGGTGTTTACAGTCACGTCAAACTTGGGCAAAACTACAGCAGGAAAAACTTGATCAGGACCTCAGATCTGTCATGAAACTGCTGTATATTATAGGAACAACGACTTACCATATTTCTTCACCTCAAAAACATGGGAGAACATGCGGTCACCAATAAAAGCCTTTAGTGTGTACATCCCCATCTGAGCCTCTGGGTTTAACTCGTGAGAAAGCTGCAAGATCCACCCCGTCGAGGAAACATTTGACCACTGACCAATCCGGTTACGCTGGTTGTCCTATTAATACAATTAACAGCTCAGAGGAAAAATTACAAACAGATTCATCAGCTCTATTCAAAGACTTGCACTGGAGCAAATCCTCACCTCCACCACCACCAGATTGTACTGAAAGACAAATACAGGAATATTAGGCATTTAGAAGCACACATTGATGCAACATCAGCAGAACGTGTGCACAACTGAAACTATAGTCTGTGTATGGAAAAGTAACCTATCATGGTCAGGCCTTACCATCTGATCAAAAGGCACAAATTTGGGATCCATTGTGACGACTCTGAAATTCACTGTAAAAACAGCAATAAACTCAAATTTATTGCATCATGCACAAGACAACCAGAACGTGTAACAGACAGTCTACAGCTGTAATACTCTGCCAAGGGTCATGCACAGCTCACCCGTTTGTCCTGGATTGTAGATGGGTTTGTCCGTTTGGATGAAGGTCAGAGGCAGGTAAGGTCTGAACATGACTTTCCTCTCGTCAGTCGCGCTGAAGACCCTCCCTTTAACTACCACCTTCAGCTTCTGCACAGATTCTACATCTACTAGAGGAGCCTGTAGAGAAACTCAGTTAACATTCAACAAATGTTGAATGACAAGAAGAAGCCACATGTCTCATGACAACACACCTGGAAATTAAAGCAGCGGTGAAACGGCATAGAAGAAACCTGCTGCACAAGTTGAGTCGTCCTGTTTTTGTCATCAAGCAGAGAAACGGTTATCGTGAGACTCTCTTGGGGTTTCAGAAGAGTTATGCATATTTTGGCATCAGATCCAGACTCAATCACCGCAGGGAATGTCACCATGAATAACCTGTAAAAATATAAGTAACAATTTAGCTTCTGTACTAGGGTTCTCTCTTTTTAAGAATTGAATTGTTACACAAAGCTCTGGAAACTAGAATTGTTAACAACTCCATGAGCCTAGAACAAACAGCAGGACGTTTCTGTTCACAAACATTTAATGATACTCACGGTCCTGATGTCTGTCCATCAACAGCAAAAATGAAGAGAGCTAAAATGAGCCCCTTCCAAACACAAATCTCCCTCACAGCCATTGAGAGCGATCATCCAACACCAACCGATAATCAATCAGCTCTTTCAGAAACCTCACAAAACTTCTGTTAAGATTTACTGCTGTTTACTGCTCAACAGCTTCTCTCAATCTTCTGCACTGATGATGGCGATATTTAAACACTTTTAATTATCAGCACACTTCATCCTCAGGCAATAGAAACATCTTGAGGGCAGATCAAATTAATTGCAGGTGGTTAATCAATTAAGTTAACGAGATTCAGTTGTTGAGTGTTTCGAGACCCATTTAGTGAAAATCTAATTTTTATTATTGGCGGTTGGCAAACAACTTAAAGTGATTCCAGGGCCTGTATTTATCAAGCTTCTCAAAGAGCCATTTTAGTCTTAAGTGCTGAGAATTCATGAAATGTACTCCTACTTTCAAACTTAAGCGGTTACACACTGTGTGATTTTGGCCACGATTTGGCCTGAGACAAATTTTGCAAATCCTAAAAGATTCCTCTGATCCTAGGGAAAATCTGACGTCTTTGATCGTTAGTTTGACATGTTCACCGACCTGCGATCAATTTTACCTCAGACGAAATTCTGGCAGTGTCAGAAGATTTGGCGCACAATCCTGCAGTGTGACCGTCAAATTATCTCTGTTTTTTCAAGACAAACCATGACCAAAATGAGCGCTAGAGATTTCTTTGCAGCCACCAAATAAATCCTGCATGTAATGCAGCTCACCGTCACCAAACGCGCCATTCATTGATGATATAAAACTCTGACGATTTTCTTGCGTGCGGCCGCTTTAGCGCCTCAAATATCGTACAGTCTGACATTTATGACAACTTAGATCTTACAGTGTGACATGGCTTAGAGAGGGATCAAAATCAACTTTGAACGGATTTTGAAAAGTTGCACAGTGTGCAGGACCCTTTAAGTATAAAAGCAAGTTATCAAATTTCTTAAAGCTAAGAATCACTTTTACTCTCCCAGTTATTTAAGACAGCTCGAGAGGTCTCTCAAGTGGTTAGGAGTTGCCAGTAGGGGCTTGTGATGGCACTGAGGAGACAGAGACGTGTGCGAGACTCTCAGGAGAGGGAGAATGTTTTTGAAATATTTGACGACAGGCAGTTCATCAAACGGACAGGGCTGGTTAATGTCGGGCTGAACGTGCCTTTAATAACATTCCACTGGACTAATTCAGCAAGCAATAGCGATCGCTTCTTCCTTCCGCCAGTTCGGATTTCTTTGGGAATTCTTGGTGGCTGATTATATCATAAAATCTAGGCCATATATCAGCATGTCAGTTAACAGCACACCAGTTTAATGTTTAATTAAGATAGGAAAACGTGTTTCTTTCATTTCAAATGTGTATATTATAATGTATTGTCTTGAAAATTATTTATTGTCAAATGTGTGTTGAATGTACACTTAGAAATTTCACCATTCAACGTGAATTTATCTGAGAATATTCTGAAATAATAACACTGAATCTATTCAGTGGTTGGTTTATGCCTATGACATCATCCAAAATCCCTTTTGTGGCACAGCAAAGTGTCGTAAATCAACTCTAAGACTGACACTTAAGATGTAATCCTACACTTCACTTATGCTGGGTACACACCAAAAGATAATCGGGCTTATTTTGGGCCGATTTCCCCCCTTCCGAGAATCTTAGCTCGGTCCTGATTATCTTGATGGTTCTGAAGATTATTTTATCAGATTTTCCTGTGGTGTGAAGTGTGTTAAGAGTGTCCGAACCTGCTCGGAAGAACCTCGGAGCCGTCCCGATCGCGAATCGTAAATATTCACCATGTTGAATATTTACGATCAGAAATCCTGATGTGTGGGGGGAACCCCGAGGACAAACGCGCGCACACTCACGTGAAACGCAATAATATCCAATCAGAAAGCACACTGAGGGAATAGAAGCGCGGTCGGCGCAGCATAAAGTGTGACATGTACAGACCATGTTGCCGTCTCCATATATGCCGTCATATAGATGTAGTTGGCCTATGTGTGTGTGTGTGTGTGTGTGTGTGTGTGTGTGTGTGTGTGTGTGTGTGTGTAAAGTTTGGATAATAGTTTGTGTTTTTGCAAGAATTCTCTTATGCTTATCAAGCCTGCATTTATTTAATCAAAAATACAGAACAAAACAATAGCCTTATATTGTTAAATATGACATTGTTAAATATTACATATTACATTTTAACTTTTTATTAATCAAAGAATCTTTAAAAATCTAAAATAATAATAATAACAATAAAGAATCTTATGAAGTCTAATAAAGTAATGAAATGTAAAATAACATTGCATAGTTTTCACTTTTGATAGATTAATGCTTATTAAAAGTAAAGTTATTCATGCAAGAGCTGCGAGTAATTTTCTCTTTTCCTTTAGTTGTTTGATTGGCAGGTTTATTAAATGCTGCCCCTTAAGACCGAATGCAGATCTAATTATTCTCCCACTGATTTATCCAAACTATACGCACCTTTAAAGATATAAACTGTGTTTAAGAGAATACTCTCCAAGCCAGTCGTTTTGACATATAGGCTGTTTGGTAGATTTGATGGTTTAATCGCGCACACACACACGCTCTAGACGGAGCGCGGATATAGTTTATAATAGTTTTACCTCATATCTTCTTTGTATAATCATTGGAAGCGAAAATAAAATACGATTATTATCACAGCCCTAAAGTGTAAGCAGACTAAATTTGTGTTTATTGCAAGATGACGTTGGCTGTTGTGCTTTTACAGTGTGTAAGTGAATGTCATGATATTACTAATCATGTGAAGATTTTACAGCGGTGCGGGTCAATGTAATGGCCCAATGGAAAATAATGAAAACCAGGACATTTTCATTACTTTATAAAAACCAGTCTCGTGAGATTTTGCGTGATTTCCTGTGTTTACACTCGGGACTCTGGTTGAAAATCTGTTCGTGTGTGGTGTGCTGTCTTTGTCACATCATGGCACACCACACACTATAGGAGCAAAACGGTTAAATCTAGAAGTATTTTTCCTCATGTGTGTGGTCTATCACATTTTGAAAATCTTATAAGACGTAAAAAATTCTTTTGGTGTGTACTTAGCATTAAAGTATGACTGAGATGCTTGATAACTAACTTTTAAGCGCCGCTTTGAGCCAAGAATTGTTTTACTCTTAAGTCATTTCTTAGCAGTGTTCTTGTGAGTAATACTAAGATGCTTGATAAATACAGGCCCTGATTTAATTCCGGACTAATAGGATAACAAAAATTAATTTCAGCTGGGAGATTAATCAATGAACAAATTGGATCTCCTGATTATTAAGAGCTTTTAAAAGTAGCCGCCATCAGGCTAGACTGAATAAGGGTGCTAAATGATGATAGATTTTAGCAGAAGTTCTGCAGAGGTTTTAGAGGAGATAATCGTTTGACATCTGGACTTGGATGATTACTCTCCATGGCTGTGAAGGAGATTTGTGTTTGGGCAGGGCTATTTTTAGGTCTTTTTGTCATTGTTGCTGGACAGGGATCAGGCCCGTAAGTAACCTACTATTTGCCCAGTTTATTTGGCATCAAACATCGGCAAGCCGCTTTGTCTCTTAGTCATTCCCATTATGTAAAGTCTTGATATCAGCAATTCAACTTAAAATACTTATTCTTGATGTAAGAAATTTGTTTTCTATTACTAACTGAATTTTGATGTCCAAAATTACATTTTCACATTTTCAAAAATGCTAATTCTACGATGTCATCACTCACAGAAACTGAATTCTTGACATCAATAAATTAAGTAAAAACTATCATTCTGAATCTTTGAATCTGTATTTTCACTAGAGAAGTTTCCATGGTATGTGGCACACTGTTTTGTCTCTTATTCACAGTATTTGAATTCTTGATATCGGTTATTGTACTTTCACTAGTGAAATGGCACCATAGGCTTCCATTCAGATTCAGTTGTTGCTATCAGGAATTGAATTCTTGATTAACAATGTAGTTGCAAGTAAACTCTTATCAATTTGCAATTAGTAACAATGTTAATTCCTGATGTCATGAAAGTGATTGTTACTGGTATGTGCTATTTTTAGATTACTGCAATTAGATTATCAACAATTCACTAGTGAAAATATAATTACTGATCAAGTATTAGAGTTTTTACTAGTTGAATTTAAATTAATGATATCAAGAAATAGCATTTTAATCAATAATTAATATCCTCCAAGTCAAACCGGCTTGCCATACAAGTTTTGTATACTTCAAATTTATGATTTCTGACTATAGTTTTAGATATCAAATTCTTTTTTTCTTACTCGTAACCATCACATTTGTGGTGATGTATAATTTGGGTTGTCATTAGTGAAAATCTAATGCTAGGTGTCAAAAATTGCCATTGTTATTAGTAGAAATCTAATTCCTGCTATCAAGAATAAGCATTTTAACTAGGGAAAACTACATTAGATGAATTCTAGAAGACTTGAATTCAACAGAATTCAAATTTTGTGAATAAGTCAAAATGGCCATAATTATTCTATAAGAATCTGGACCAATTTCTCCTAATAGGAAAATTATGGCACTTCTAAAAGAGGCTTAATGGACCACTTGAAATACAACCCCTCCTTGTGAAAGATCTGTAACGTTCCATATCTGACATTGGGCATTTATTTCTCAGTTAAAAACACATTTTACCAATCATTGTTGTCAGTGAAATGTAGACATGCTAGCAGAGTCTGAAAACTGTTGCATGACATGTTGTCAGACGCCATGGTATGTCATTTTCCCATGTATGCATGATTTCCTGTCACTTGGTGCAGATCAATACCAATCATTTCCTTTTTTTTTTTTCCTGAGTCCCAGATTTTTTGAACAAATACATCACATCAAAATTCCACCAAATGTTGTAAGTTTAATAGCCCGATGTGACCTGTCACCGCTATTTTTGTAACTTGTTTTAAATAAATTTGTTTAAGAAATGTATTAAAATCAGGTTAAAGGTGCACTATGTAGGATTTTTGCAGTAAAATATCCGACAACCACCAGGCCAGTTTTATATATTTTGTTCAGTTGAGTACTTACAACATCCCAAATGTTCCAATTATTTGTAAATTGTAAGAAATTGCTATTTTAATCGATGCGGTACCTCACACTCGTGACCGGAGAAGCGGAAATGGTGCTGGCGACTGTCCCGTCATATTAAAATCCGGTCGCTCACGAGCTGTGTGTTGCGTTCATTTTATTAACCATCGCTCTGGCGGCCTTGCTCAGCTCCCGCAACACTCGGTCCTGCTCTACTTCATACTACAGTAGCGTTAATAATTGTATCCGTGAACATGATTTCTGCCCGAGTCCTGTCCCGATTCTTCCCCACCGGCTGTGAGGTGAACACCACATGTCCCAAGATTCTGCGTTCAATCTTCGCGGCATCAAACTACGCCTTTGTTTTGAATAGGTGACCTCTAGTGAACTGAAAAGTTACATAGTGTGGCTTTAAGTGTAATCTGTTATTAAAATGTAAGAATTGTTGCATGGGTTGAAACATATCTTTTTAGTAACAAAAACAAGTGTTTAAAAATTGCTGACACTGCAACATGTGCTTACCAGACAGGCCACCACTTTGGAAATATTGCCATGTGCAAATTGTCACATGGCTGAACCTGAGTGTCCTTATTTGTCACTTGGGGACTTCCTGAGTTGAAATGGAGGGATAATGCTTTAAAAAGACCTTTCCAGATAATCACCAGTGTTTGTGACACCCGTGTCACTGGGTTCTTATGGGATAACCCATAGTGATACGGGTGTCACAAACACAGGTGATGAACAGAGATAATTCTTGCTTTGGACGATTAGCAGTTTTAATGGAGTTAAAATTTAGTCTTCATGAACACAATTAGTTGGCAGAAAATTGTCAGATCCCAGTAGCCTAAAACTCTGTACACATTTGCTCATGACTGAATAACTTATTTAGCTTAAGGATAATGTACATTTACAGAACAAAGATGCATTTGAATAAACAGTTCAGGTAGGCTTAACAGTATTCAGATGCTATTGTGTAAGGCCGCTGAAATCGCTGAAAAGGCCGCTGGCAAGAGCGGGTGAAGGGATTTGCGCGTTCGGTGTTCTCAGCTGGGCAAAATGGATCTAATTCCAATTCCTCTTTATCTGACTCCATTTTATCATAATTTAGAATTTAGATAAGAATGGCTATTTGGTCATTTTATGTTTAATAGTTAAACACACATTTAATTCTTCCGTTTAACCCTTTGTGGAAAGTACCCATTCATGATCTCATAGAGATTGTTAATAATTCCAGAGTAAGTCAGAATAAATCAAAATGTAACAATTTATTAAACAGTCAGGTAAATGTATAATTCCAATTACATAATCAATTCAAAGATCCTCAAAACACTGAATACTCTTAAGTAAAGAGTTAGAGATGCGTTCCTGACTTTCCATACGTAACGTTGGCTGGACAAAACGTTACGGGCGAATCTGAATACAATATTGCGCCTCGAACTTTCTGCGGCATCACCTTAAGTACTCAGACCAGACAGTCACCTCTTTCAAATGGAAACGTATGTTAACAAAGGGAATTTAAATTTAATCACTCTACCATTTGCCTGGATTGAAATAAGAGACCAAATGGCTCCAGAAGACACTCATTATAATATGCAAGATATTTCTAAACTCTTAAAACCATTATCATCTTGAATATTTCTGTGGGGATGAGATATTTGTACCAGTCGCACTAAGACATTTCCAATGATATCAAACACATATATACTGTTTAGTATTTGTTCATTTTTAGATCATATAGATTTTGGGTATGTTTCTGATGGTCACGACATGAGGGGGTGAAGTAGGATGGGGAAGAAGCAACTGAAAGAACTAAATGTAAATTAGAGCCATTCTTAGTTGATTCACTCAGTGTGACATCGTCTGCAAAGTGTCCTTTGTTTTCCACCAGACAATCTGGCATTACTTTTTAAAGCCTTTCAGCTATTGCTTGTTGTAATTTGTTCGAGTGTCAGTCTTTAACAATTATTAAAACTATTTATTTATGTGGTTGGGACTTATTGTTGAGCCCTGATTATGTACTGAGGCCCTTTAAAGACCTGCTCTTTGTTATGAAATAAGATACAACCTTTTACCGAAAGAGAAATAAAATCATGGCCCAACGGGAGTAACACCTTGTGTCTCAAAGCTCTCTTTGTATTGGTTTTGACTATGGCAACCACGCTCCGTGAATGTACTCCTGAACAAGTGCGTTTTCTGACCTGACTGTTTCCACAGGTTCTTCTTGGTGACATTCCCAGCGGTGATTGAGTCTGGATCTGATGCCAAATTGTGTGCAATACTTCTGAAACCCCAAGAGAGTCTCACGATGACCATTTCACTGCTTGATGAGAAAAACAGGTCGACTCCCCTTGTGTGGCAGCGATCTGCTTCTGCAGATATTTACCGCTGCTTTAGTTTCCAGGTGTGTTGTCATGAGACATGTGGCTCTTTCTTGTCTGGTTTGTTGAATGTTAACTGAGTTTCTCTACAGGCTCCTCGAGTAGATGTAGAATCTGTGCAGAAGCTGAAGGTGGAAGTTAAAGGGAGGGTCTTCAGCGCGACTGAAGAGAGGAAAGTCATGTTCAGACCTTACCTGCCTCTGACCTTCATCCAAACGGACAAGCCCATCTACAATCCAGGACAAACGGGGTGAGCTGTGCATGACCCTTGGATGACTATTAGGAGTATGTAAAGTCTGTTCTGAAAGTTAATTTTCAAGTGAATAGAATAATGGATGAGTGTTTTATTTACATTTTTTCTCACTTTTGCAGTGAATTTCAGAGTTGTTACTATGGATGCCAAATTTGTGCCTCTTGATCAAATGGTGAGGCCTGATCTCTTTTGACATGGAGCAGTCTTGCTGCAAACAAATTGAAAGTGCATGTCAGGTTTAGATGCATTTCAATCCATCATAATTACCCCCAAATTGATAAAGATATTCAGTCAAAATGCCCCTGTGAGATTATGATTTTATAAAGCAATTTCAAAGGCATGCTGTTTTTGGCCTGAACTGCACGAGAGCTAGTAAGAGTGCTAATTGTATTCAGGACTTATACTACAATATTTCCGAGCAACACCGCAATGTTCATTGATTTATTCAAGAAGAGCCACTTAATTCCTGAATGAATCAGGCATTTTTAATGACTCAAATGAATGAATTGGACTGCTTATTTAGGTTACTGCCACCTACTGGCAGTTTTGAGTAATTGTTTTGGGTGTGTTTTTTAATTTAAATTTTTATTTTATTAGATAAACCTTTACTCGCCCTCATGGCCATTGAAACTTAAAAGTTTGTGTAATTCAGATTATTATTATTTTTTTAAAGCTACTTTTTGTAATCTTATTCTCATTTAACACAATTACTTTAAATGATCTTTTGGGGTTATTTCAGCCAAATTTGTGACTTAGATGAATCGCCACATCGTGTAATTGGGTAACTTTTTCTTAATCACTTGACAGCCCTAGAATTTGAGTCACTGTCTAATATTACTGTGTCTGTCTTGCAGTACAGTCTTGTGGTGGTGGAGGTGAGTATTGGCTCCAGTGCAAGTCTTGTATGATTCTGCTTGTTTCTGGATTTTTTTTTTTGAACATTTCAAATTTAGGTTTGATGTTTTTATTTATTTTTGGACCCATTGTTTCAATAGGACAATCAGAATAACCGGATTGGTCAGTGGTCAAATGTTTCCTCGACGGGGTGGATCTTGCAGCTTTCTCACGAGTTAAACCCAGAGGCTCAGACGGGGATATACACACTAAAGGCTTTTATTGGTGACCGAATGATCTCCCAAGTTTTTGAGGTGAAAAAATATGGTAAGTTGTAGTTTGATCGCAAAAGTGCAATAGAAGATCTGAGGCCTAATTTAAAGCCTTTTTTCTGGTTTAGTATTACCCAAGTTTGATGTGACCATAAACGCACCACAGATGTATAGTGTTGGAGATGTGGGACTGAAAGTTGTGGCTTGTGCCAAGTGGGTGAATCTTGTATTTCCTTTATGCTTCATTGTTTGTCTTGTGGTTGGTCAGATCTTGATCTTTTTCCCTGTTACTCATTTCCCAGGTACACATATAGCCAACCTGTACCTGGTCAAGCTTTGGTGGAAGTGTGCCGTTATCCGTTTCCATATATGTTGGTTCCTGAGATCACTCGTCTGTGCCTGGATCATACCATGACGGTCTGTGCTATAGTGCAGGATTTTTTTTTTTTTTCTCTTCTGCATGTATTTGACTTCAACATGACCATCTGTTTTCCGCTACCAGATGAATGCCACTGGCTGTGCCTCCTTTACTGTTGATACAACAGTATTTTTCAGTACACAATTTGAGAATAATCTGCAAGACACTTTTCTTGTAAATGTGAACGTCACTGAGGAGGGAACAGGTGAGCTATTGGTTGAGCTGAACCAACAGCACATGCTTGGAGGAATGTTTATTTAGTGTGCACATGTTTGGGCTTTTGTTTCCCAGATTTGCTAATGTCAAAATCTGCAACTGTGTCCATTACGTTTGAAATCGGCAAAGTCACGTTTTTGGACCTCCCGACTTTCTTTGAGTCTGGGTCAATGATTAATGGAAAGGCAAGTAAAAGTAAAAAAAAAATTTAACAATCCTTTTCCTTCTAGTTATGTTACCCAAGCTTTCTCTCCCAACAGATATCCGTGTCTCGTTTTGATGGCACTCCAATTGCGAACAAAGCGGTATATCTACTGGATTGGAACAGCTGGTCAAACAAACTTCTGCTGAATCTGACCACAAACCAGAACGGACTGGCCACGTTCTCCCTCAACACTGCTGATCTTCCTAAAGCTGATCTCAATCTGGTGGTACGATTTGCTCTTTATATTTTGACATGATTTTTCTCTTGCAAGAAACTGATTTCAATCATTTGTTCCCCAGGCAAGTGCGACTCCAGAGGTTGTTTATAGTTACAAATCGCCATACTTCACTATGGATACAAGGGTTGTTAAGCTTCTCCGACCCGCTTCTCCTGACAGCCCATCATTTAGTGAACTGACTATAGTGAAGCTTGACCAGCCGCTCAAATGTGGTGCTGTGTATACCGTGACCGTGAAGTATTCTTTTGTTGGAGAGACTGGGGACTACAGTGTTGACATAATCTATATGGTGAGTAGTCACTGGTTTTGTAGTTGTCTTTGATGTTTTGATTGCTGTTCTGGTCTGTTTGTCTGACATCTTTTATGCATGCTTTGTCTTTTCAGGTTATGTCCAAAGGAGTGATCGTCCTCCATGGATTTCAGAGAGTCAGAGCGAGGGCTTCTAATACCATCACGAGTGGCTCTGTGTCGTTCCAACTGTCTGTCAGTGTCGCTATGGCTCCAGCAGTGCAGATTCTGGTCTACTGTGTTCTGCCCAGTGAGAATGTAGTTGCTGCTAGTGTGTCTCTTGAGACTACAATGTGTTTCCAAAACCAGGTATGTCGTGCACTAGCATCTTTTGGCTTAAACCGGGGAATTGTGCCCTACAGTGTTGATTCTTGTTCCAGGTGTCTCTACAGTTCTCTCCTGCTACAGCCGTTCCTGCTGAGGGAAATGTTCTGACTGTCTCTGCTCAAGCAGGATCTCTGTGTGGCATCAGTGCTGTAGATCAGAGCGTCCGGATCATGGAGCCAGGAAGACGTCTGAGTGCTGAAATGGTATCCATGTGCCACTTTTTAAATGTTCAAACAAAATCTGATCAGTGTGGATTCAAATCCATTGCTGACATACCAGTTGGTCTTGTTTATGTGGGCTTTTAAGTTGAATCCTCTTATTCAAAGACCCTTTGTCCATCTTAACTTTTAGTTTGTACTTTTAACTAGTTTAGCTCTCATGGTTATGACTTTTAAAGGGGAAAATCCAGAAGTCAGGTCTTCAAACAGTTATTCCAGGAATGTTTGACTTCTCTCCCACACCCCCTGAAATGTTCTCAGGTGTTCAACTTGCTCCCAGTGAGATCCCTATCAGATTACCCGTATGAAGTTGAGGATGAACAGGAGTGTCTGAATGTTCGACACCGCCGCGCTGTTCCTTCAGAACGTGTCTACGAAACCTTCAAGGTAGAAAATATGTAATCTCAGTCAGTTCTATATGCCAATTTACATGCACATTCATAAACCGACAAATGAGTGGTCCTGGTAAAGCATCAAACTTTTTTTCCTTTATCTGTTTGGGGGTTCCCATAAACTGATCAACCACCACTAGATTTGACCCATACCTTTTTTCTTGTTTTAAATGCTGGAATTAAGGGGCCAATCCAAACCACTGAAGAACAACCCCACACTATAATCTACCTCCCCCCCCAGAAAACTTTAGACTTGCCACAATGCAGTCAGTCAAGTCCCGTTTTCCTTGCAACCCAGACTCGTCCAGCGAATTTCCAAACATAAGCATGATTGGTCATTCCAGAGAACACGTCATCACTGCTCCAGAGTCCAGTGGCGGTGTGCTTTACCCCACTGTATCCCACACTTTGCATTGCACTTGATGTAAGGCTTGGATGAGCTGCTCGGCCATCGAAACCCATTTCATGAAGCTCTCTACACACTATTCTTGATCTCATCTTTAGGCCACTGTTTTGAAGTCACAACCTCCAAACTTGCTTTCACATCAATGGCATCTACTTTGACTCTTTACCCAAGAGAGGGGTTCTTGTCTCATTTAGCCAGAGTTTGCAATATTTTTCTCGTTACTGTGAGATGCTCACTTTGTCTGGATGATCTTAAGTTCGCTTTCCTGTCACATACACATGCCAAAAGTATTGGGATACCCCGCCAAAAAATAATTCAGGTGTCCCAATCACTGCCATGGCCTCAAAGTGTGTTACAGGAAAGCTTCCTTTAGTGCATCCAGACAAAGTGAGCATCTCACCGTAAGGGAAGAGAAAATACTGCAAACTTTACCCAAGAGAAGTGTACTCATCTCGTTCAGCCAAAGTTCTGGATGTGGCATTTTGACGTCACTACCTAGATATAACCTGTGTTAACACGCCTTGTAAACTGCTTTTGGGTTATTGGATTGCATGTAAATGTGTTTTTTTTTTGTTTTTTTTTTGACAGAGTGTGGGGTTGAAGATCGCAACAAATCTGCAAGTCCGAGAACCTCAGTGCCTGACTTATAGAAACCTGAATTACTATCGCAACTTCCGTGGTATGTCTGATAAGTACTTGATCTAGTTGCCATATGACTTGATAAGTAGGCAGTACCCCTTTTTCTTGTTCTAGCGGGGGAAGGGGGTGAGGAAAACCTGCCTAAAGTGGTCATTGTACTGTATGACTCAAAGGAAAACCCTACATGACAACTTGATGCTAAACAGAATATAATCTTTGATCTTTGGAAGTCAAAATTGTTTTAAAATGTGTTAAAGCTTTACACATGCTCTGTTGAAGACGTCCAAATTAAAGAACGCAGATGCGGCTGGATAATTTCCATAATGACAACACAAGCTACCAATTAGCATCTGGTTTATTTACTACCCAAGGATAGCGCATCTTAATGGTGTTAGCCTTTAGTCTGAATGGAGAGTCTTACAAATGCATGAGTTTTGCCGCAAAAAAAAAATCTGCTCTAATTCTTCACTGTGTCTTTGTAACCAGAGGTTCGAATATTTAGTTCTCTTGTGTTGTGCATGCTGTAGTTCTGCCTGATCTGTCTTCTGGATTGCGAATGGCAAATGCATCAGACAAGTGGTTCAATGTTATCATATCCTATAGAATTAGCAAGAGTGTGTGTAGCAATAATAAATGGTATATTCTCTTATCTAGTAACGACAGCAGAACCGGTAATGTCTGAGCTTAATGATACTGCGGTCTCTTCATTTAATATTGGGTTTCAGTACCATCCCTTGTAAACAAGGTGCATAACGATGCATACAGTGATTGGCTGATAGGGAGGGGTCTCTGTTAGTGTATTAATCATAGAAATATTGTAGAATGAGATGTATACTCACCTAGTTACCTAGACAGTTTTTCTGCATCCCTCTGCCACCCCGATTCCTGACTCTCAGCCCAGCCAGGGATATGGGAGAATACTCTTGGTTTAGGCTAAATTCAGCGACTGAACATGTAATGTGCATGATGTCAGTTTTCACAATTTTGTTTGCATCATACACGGTTAAACTTGTAACCCATTGTTCCCCTTTAACTGGGCCGTGATGATCCCATAATGGTCTATTACTAATTGTATGTGATCAAAGATTCTGATATCTGTAGCAGGCTTTTTTCCCCTCTCACAATGGATCTAAATCACTCACTCATGCGCGCACAAATTAATCACAGTAAATCTCAATCCACCAAGGATTTTGTAAATCTTTTCGAAATGTACAACAAAATATAGGGACAACTGAAACCACACTGTGGCAAGTTTGACGAGTGACAAAAGGCTGAAAGGAAACTGATGCAGAAAGCCCTTATATGGAGATGGTTTGGGTGTTTTATGCCGCTCCTTTAGGATACTCCAAATTCACCAACATCAGAGAGGTTAAAAACAAGTTCATGTACAAACATTCTGTGAATAAGGCTGAGATTTTGTGATCTGTTCTCTGTGTAAAAATATGAAAATACCTGCATTTACGTTTAGTTATTTAGCAGATGCTTTTATCCAAAGTGACTTACAAATGAGGAGAGCAATAGAAGCAACTAAACAAGTGGCAACCGTGTGCAAGTGCTGTAACAAGTCTCAGTTAATCTAGTGGAGTACACCCTAAGCCCATTATTAGTAAGTTATTTGTGCACAAACCTGATTTGTATAATTGATAAATGGGCAAGTCTCAATTGGTTGTTGCAATCCTAGTATTAATAGTTTGTCTCTGTTTCAGGGATTTTTTTTGAACCGCCTGTAGCCATTGCAAACAAGAAATGGCTCCTCCTCTAGTTGCAGAAAGTGCTGGAGGTGACTCTTCCTCTTTTGATGTGACTGTCAGGAGTTACTTTCCAGAAACCTGGATCTGGCAACTTGCTCAAGTGGGGTTAGTAAAACCTCTTGTTCCATCTAAAGTTACTTGCCCACAGTTTTTACTTGTTCCCACATTTCAATTTTTCTGCTGTCCTTCAGAGCCACTGGATCCACACGTGTTCCCCTCACAGTTCCTGACACCATCACCACATGGGAGACTGAGGCGTTCTGCCTGTCCTCCAAAGGTTTCGGTCTGGCTCCTCCTGCTCTGCTGACAGTCTTCCAGCCCTTCTTCCTGGAGCTCTCCCTGCCGTACTCCATCATCCGTGGGGAGTCTTTTGATCTGAAGGCCACTGTCTTCAGCTATCTGTCCAAATGCATCATGGTCTGTCATGGTTTCTTTAACTTTATATAATGGATCTGTATAGAGAAGGTCCCATCTTTGCTCCATGTGCTGTTTCATTGGCAGGTTAAAGTGTCTCCAGCTTCATCTGCAAACTTCACTCTTAAAGCATATCCTGATCCGTACTCGTCCTGTCTTTGTGCCAATGGGAGGAAGACCTTCAAATGGATTCTCTCCGCTTCTGTTCTTGGTCAGTTTTGGACTTACACCATGGTCTCTTTCATTGCCTAATTGTTAGTCAAACTGGTAACTGAAGGTGCAACTGGGGAGCCCTTGAGCAAGGCACCTAACCCCAAATTGCTTCCTGGGCACCATAGAAAAATGGTTGCCCACTGCTCTGGATGTATCTCCATTGCTTGCAGTGTTCAATACTCCTAATGTAACCAACTTAGATTGCAGATGACAATTGGTTATTGACCTTCACATTTCACTTTAAATTTAAGTGTAGATGAAGTGTGGCTCATTTCCTGTCTGTCACCACAGGAACTGTCAATGTGACTGTCAGTGCTTCAGCTGAGGAATCCCGGACTCGCTGTGGCACTGAAGCCGTGACTGTGCCGAGGAGAGGACGCATTGACGTAGTCACCAAGTCTACTTGTCCTGGTAAGTGTTAACCAGCCTTCTGGAGTTTGGTCATGGAGCTCATTCTGCTTTACTGATATGGTGCTTTTATTGCTTTTTATAGCCTGAAGGAGTTGAAAGGACAATCGCCCAGAGTTGGTTACTGTGTCCAAAGGGTTTGTTTGCACTCAATGATTCCCCAATACACTTCTCCCTGTACATCCAAACACTAGCCTAGTGTTCAATTACCCTTTCTTTTTGGTCTACAGGAAACGTTCTTTCTGAAGATTTAAATCTGATGTTTCCAACCAATGTGATTCAGGGGTCAGCCAGATGCTCAGTTTCAGTCCTTGGTAAAGCATTTAATTGAGTAGAAAGTGATTCATTGTTTGGCTGAATATCTTTTGTTTCTGATGTGGGCTTTATGCTTGTCCTCTTGTAGGAGACATAATGGGTCGTGCACTGAAGAATCTAGATGGGTTATTGGCAATGCCATCTGGCTGTGGAGAACAGAATATGATCATTCTTGCTCCCAATATTTACATCCTGCTGTACCTGACGGCCACTGGGCAACTCACTGCAGCCATTCGAGAGACCGCCACGGGCTATCTTCAGAGAGGTATGGATGAGCAGAATGAGTGTTGGAGAATAAATCTAAAGGACTTTCAGTCCTGCATTTTCCCATTTGAAACGGTTGAGACTCTAAATTCACGCACTTTTTTTTTTTTTTTTTTTTTTTAAACCTGAACAGGATACCAAGGACAACTGAACTACAGGCACAGTGATGGTTCATACAGCACATTTGGCTACGATGCATCCAATACATGGTGAGTTTCATGATGTTCTAGGTTTGTGTCTTGTCACCAGTGGTTTAGTTGGTTTTAAAACACTTCCTTCATGCACAGGTTGACTGCCTTTGTCATGAGGTGTTTTGGTTTAGCAACCCAATTTGTCTTCATTGATCCGAATGTCCTTCAGAGTGCAAAGGACTGGATAATAAGCCAGCAGGGTTCAAATGGCTGTTTTGTGCAACGGGGCACTTTGTACCACAACGACATGAAGGTACATGTTATCAAATGGAAATAACCCATAGGCTCTTTTTTTTTTTTTTTTTTTTTTTTAATTCATTTGCTCTGTTCTTTTTAGGGTGGAGTTGGTGATGAAGTGACCATGACCGCCTACATCGTCACATCTCTGCTTGAACTAGGCGTCCTGTCACAGTAAAAACCTTTTCAGTAGTTGTATGAGCTCCTTGCTGTTCTGACTGTAGTCTGGTTTATCTATTTTGCTTTTTTTAGGATCCCGTCATTACCAATGCTCTGTCCTGCTTGAGGCCTGTCGGGAACCTGGAAAACACTTATGCCACGGCTCTGCTGGCCTACACCTTCAGTCTGGCTGGAGAGGCCACCACTCGATCCCAGCTTTTTAATGCCTTGAACAACCTTTCCATTTCTGAAGGTAAGATTTACCAACTTTTTGTTCTTTGGTAACTCTGAATCTCACTCATCTCATCCTAAGGTACTAAGCTCCATTGGTCTCAGACGACACCTGGTGATACTCTGGCGGTGGAGATCAGTGCCTATGTGCTATTAGCGGTTCTCACTGAACGGCCTCCTACGACAGCTACTCTGGGCTATGCTAACCGCATTGTCAACTGGCTGGTGACCCAGCAGAATCCCTATGGAGGCTTCTCCTCCACCCAGGTGCCTCTGACTACCAAACATGAGCACCATCATCTATGAGTGGAGGTTTTAATCTGGTGCTTGTTTTCAGGACACTGTGGTGGCTCTTCATGCCCTGTCTGTGTACGCTGCTCAAGTCTTCAGTTTGGACGGCTCCAGCACTGTTACCATACAGTCATCAGTAGGAGGAGACTCTTATAGCTTCACCGTGAATCGGGACAACAGGCTGCTGTATCAGGAGAAGCCGCTGAAGAACATTCCTGGCAAATATAGTGTTAAAGCCTCCGGAGCCACTTGTGTGTCTGTGCAGGTCTGTATCTTCAGCTCCTCTTTTACGGTTTATGTTGCATGCATCAATCTTATGGTGCTTTATTTGTACTATAGGTTGCATGTTTCTACAACATCCCCACACCCATTAAAAAGGCCAGGACACTGAGTGTCACTGCAAAGGTGACTGGAGACTGCCGACCGCTTGGAGCCAATCTCATGTTGAACTTCACAGTGCAGTAAGAACGGCTTTGGCTTGCTTTTCCTAATGGCTACCCTGTTGAGAACCGCATACTGTATGTTGGTTAGGTATGTTTTGAATCATGGCAGCTGGTCCTGAACTGGGGTCTGTTCTTCGTAATTCGCTAACTCTGTTAGCGGGATTTGATTGTTGACAATTTTGCATGATCTCTGCTTGTTTGGTTCTTCGATGCTAATCCTGGACTTGTTGTCATAGTAACAGGTCCGTGATCTTAAACCTGCGAGCGGCTTATTTCATGTAAACGGGATTAGATTGAATCTTGAGGTGATACTTGAAATCTGTCCCAGCCACTGCTTCTTTATTACAAGAATTCATTACTGAACCAGGGATAATAATAATTTAAAAAAAAGTTTATTTGAAAATGTTGTGTAAAAGGTGTGTATAATACTATAGACCAGCGGTTTTCAATAGGTGAGGCGTGCCTCCCCTGGGGGGCGCCAAAGAGCCACAGGGGAGGCGCGACATGAAGAAAAAAATAAAATAAACCATATACTGCGCGTATACTGGGTAAAGCTACGCGGATACTCGTAGTAATGCTGACAGATTAAGCAATGGCTCCTTCTGGCTCAAGGTATGCACAGGTGCTCAAACAATAGGCCTACTCGAAAACTGAAGGATTTTATGAATGGCACCTGTTTCAACACAAACACTCTACGCAGAAAGAGTGTTTCTTGTACTTAGAAAAAACTGCAATACAATTATTTTTTTAAGGGGTAGGTAGGGTTGTGCCGATGGACGATATCATCGTCTATATTAGTATAACTAAAGCATATATGGTATTTTAAATACTGTAGTCTATGCCAGATATATAGCCTACATTTTTAAATAATCCATTTCATAAGCATGTTTATTTTAGCACTTCTGTCAGTGAAACAACACACTACAGCCTGTAAAACATTTAAACGATTATCAGTTATAATGGTAACATAAAACAAATCTTTTTTTAAACTAATATTTAATTGTCTTAATCTTTATTTCCCTGCAAAGATGCCTCATGCTTTGAGATAAATGTGGGACACAAGCTGGATAGACACCTTCTCGAAAATCTTCGTCTTGTTTTCTCCTGATGTTGCAAAGCAACACGTGTTGTAAAACATCTGATAAGCGAATTTTATCTTCCACAGGGTCAAGACATTAGGCTATGTTTGATTATGCACTGCTAGAGAAAACGAAATTAAAATTGCCGGTGTGTGCGTGAATTGCGCTATTCAAATAAACTTGACGCGCCAAGTCTAATAAGAACAAACTGTGTTAAATTAAATTTGAAATACAAAGGTATTCGTCCTACAGTGTTTTTTTTCTACTTCACCACAGTAAAGCATGTGAATGGGTAGGCTATAATAGACTTCATTATAAGCAAACGAAAGGAAGAAACGTTTACAATTCCCTGCGAAAATGAGTGACGCGAGTGAAGATTTATGAAAAGAAACGTGATGTCCAGTGGGATAAAATGGACTAACTGTTAGCCTATGGTTATGCCTATTGTTAAAGTTCACGGAAATCGTAAAATCGGGTACAAACATATTTGAAAAGCTGGCAAATCTTTAATTGGGCTCAGCCTCCCTCTCTCATTCGGCATGAATCCATATGTTTTCATGGCTGCGATGTAACTGCAAATTTATTTCCTTTGAAAACAAAGCTTTGTGCTTCACTCCTGTGGTAATATATTCACGTAAAACCGCATTCACTTACAAAAACACGGGATAATAAATACTATTTTTTATTTTAAACTATAATTTCGTTATGTAAGGAGGTATAGGCTATATTAAAATAAAAAGTGCACAACTCTTTACTTTGTTTACCCTCACTGCAACCTAGCGCGGGTCCTTATTTGGGTTAGCTTAACGAAATAGAAAATAGTATTCATGTAAAGAGATAGTAAAATACAGATATAGTAAATTATATATTTTTATAAAAAAAAAAACATTCCGTGTGTCCATCGCGATGTTTTACTGTAAACATCACAACTGCCAATTTAGGGGACATCGCCCAACCCTAGGGGTAGGCTATGTTTATTTTTTTCAATCATTTTAAAATTAATTGGAGAACTAACTTGAATGTGCCTAATAGCCTGTGTTGTAGCCATTAAATAAGCGCATTTAGTTTCATATGTTAAAATGTTATTTTTTTCCATCTATATATTGATTATGAAAAGTGAACACCATCAAGACTGCAGGTGGAGGACGACTTGCGTTTATTTCTCTCTGCAGTGCAGCCCCCGCATCGAACACCTCTGCGCCACAAAAGCGCGTCCCTCATTGTTCCCACTGATATGGGCGGTTATTCAAAGTTCAAAATTAAAATTCAAATGGCGTGAATGACACGTGCAAATGACGTGAATGGTGCATTTTGTTTATTGTTTAAATCTGAATGTATGATTTTAATAATTTTAGCCACATTCAAATCTTGTATGTGGCTGAAAAAAAAATTGTAATTCAAATCTTTTTGATCTGATAACATGCCTTCAATGCAGTTGACTGTTATGTGTTATGCGCTACGTGAACAAAAAGCGTTGTCGTTCATTGATCAGAGAGCTGTCCATTGTGCTGATTTTGTTCGAGACGATATGTGCATTAAAGAGATAGTTCACTTTAAAATGAAAATTCTGTCATATACTCACCTCCATAGTATATATATTTTCTTACCATGAAAGTCAATGGGACCAGTTATTTAACATTCTTCAAAATATCTTGCTTTGTGTGCAGCAAAAGAAATTCATACAGGCTTGAAACAAATTGAGGGTAAGTATATGATGACAGAATTTTCATTTTAAAGTGAACTATCCCTTTAAGACCCAGACACAAGTTTCACACTTGTAACATTCACATGTTAAGCATGTTTTGTTGACTTATCGTTAGGCCTACTGATGTTCTGTTTTTTTTTTTTTAAAGTAGCCTCAAATAGGCCTGCATAAAGTTGGAAGTTATTTGCTGTTGCAAAGATTTATGAATGCACTTCTTAAAAAAAGGAAATAAAATACAATATGAGAAAATATTGACATTTTATTAGTTGTTATTGAAACTCATCATTGCCAGGAACACAGAAGATGGCATTTACTGCCGAGGCGTGTGTGGGTTAGAGCAGGCGGACAGGATTTTGGGGAAGGGGGGGCTCGGCTGTCCTTACCTACTCTAAGGGGAGGCTCACATTCACCCAATTTGAAAACCCCTGCTATAGACAGTCACTTGATTGAGAGATTTGTGGTGGAATAATTACTTTATAGTTGTATTGGAGGTTTACACACGTTGTGCAGTTAATCTGTGTCGTGCATTCATTTGCGTGATGACTGATATTATGGGATGGCTTGATGCAGATAATTTGATCTTGACTATTAAGAAACTTCAATACTGTCACGTAACAAATCTGCTTCAAATTAATTTAAATTACAACATTGAAATAAAAATGTAAAAGGTGTACAAAAACTATAAAATCGTGAATATAAATAATTGGGAATCATGTTAATCAGCACATTTAATTGATCTGTTATAACTTTTTGTTGGTTTGGCTGTTTCCTTATAAAGGTCCAGTTTTTTGCCAGGTGGCTTTTTTAATTAAATGATGTCATTACATTGTCTTGACGCCAGCCAATCGCTGCATTGCTGATAGTGGTTTTGAGTAGCGATGCATCTGCCCTCTTCAGGGAACAGAAGAATGTGCAGTAATCTTAGATAACTGTCCAGATATTTCAATCCAATCTGCAAATTCGTTTGAAGAACCAAATTAGCCAGAGATCAGTTATCCTGATTAAAAGTTAAATCATCTCAGATGTATTAAGCGACGTATGAAGAACAGACCCCTGGAGTTTCTTAGGACCAGCTCATGACCACCTGCTGCCATGCTTCAAAACGTACCCAACCAGCATTTGCTTTTTTTTTTTTTTTCAACAGGGTAATGTTTGATTCTTACAAAAGGAAGCTGTCCTTGGTCCCGTTGAATACAACTCTTTTTTTCTTTTTACACATTCAGATACAGTGGCGTAAAAGCAAGCACTAACATGGTTATTGTGGACATTAAGCTTCTGTCAGGCTTCACCGCAGATACCTCACTGGTTTGTGTTTATGATTTAGTCCCAAGATGCTTGCGGCTCCTTCCGATGTAATTGTGTCTGTAAACATTGGTCTCTTCCCCTAAGCTTGGATCTCCACCCCAGTCGTTTGCTCCGCTAGTGGTGCGGGTTGATTCTGAAGAGGATCGTGTCCTAGTGTATCTGCAAGAGGTGAGCCTGGGTATAATCACTAGCTGCCACCTTATCAAGTGGTGTTTGAGCTGCTGTTCATCCCGTCTGTCTCGCAGGTTCCCAAAGGCGTCCCCATGAGTTACACTCTTCAGCTGAAACAGGTTCTTGCAGTGACAAATCTCAAGCCAGCAGTCATCAATGTTTACGACTACTATCAGACAAGTATGCTTTTATCCTAATCATGCTCTCTGACTGAATTCACTGAACTTGATCCCGCTCATTTCATGCTCCTCTTTCAGGTGATGCGTTTGAGACCACCTACACATCTCCCTGCCCATGATTTGATTCCTGTACTTGCTGCAAAACATGGCTTAAATAAAATGCTTCTATACAATCAGTCATTTTGGTTGTCTCCTTTTGTGTGAAGTTTGCTTGAATCAGGAAGTTGCAGTGTTCATTTGTTTCAACATGGGTGTGGCCACTGGAATCGGTGGGTGGATGGATGGGAAGCCTTGCCAACAGAATGAAAGCCTATTAACAAAGATTGCATAATTTTATAGTTAAATGGACCTGGGATGGAAAACTCTGTTTATGAAAATACCAGTGTATGTGTGGGCTAGACCTGCATGGGGCCGGTTTCAATAAGGAGGTTAAACCAATTCTGAGTCTAAACTTGAACACTAAGTTGGCTTACCCTGAGATGGGAAACTGAGTTTTGAGTTTCAGAACAGCTGAGTTGAGGAAGTTCAATCAGCTCTGAGAAGACTGACTCTGCATGCACCATGACTGAAAAGCCATGCTCAATGGAGCTCTGAAATTACGATTCACCATGGCAACAGCACCAAACAAAAAGACACCTGCATACTTCCAGGTCAAACGTAAATGTAATTCTTAATCATGCTATATTAGAGGTGACAATGATTAAATTAGGTAAAGCTTTAAGCATTTTAGGTGCATGGGTGTAGGTTTCCTGACTTTATAAACATTTGACATTGACACTACATTTACAAACATTTGACATCTTTTTCAATGTGCAGCAGCTTTTTCCAATCTAATGCTCTTTTCACAATGGTCTCTAATCCAATCTGTTACATTTCTGAATTGGGTTAGTAAAATTAACATTTACCTTCTACTCAGGCCAACAGCAAGAAGAGAGGCTCACAAAATGCCAGTACTGACAGATGAGGAGGACATGAATTTTAAAGGGGTACTTAAGCGCTTGGAAGATGAATCTGTATTTAAACTGGGTCACTTATGTAGTAGAAATGTGAAGTTATTTTTGAATTTGGTGCCTTCTAGACTGAGAAAAGACAAAATGCATTTTTGGCTCATGTAGATGAAATTCATTCTGGGAGTTTTGCTTCGCTGCCCTACGAGGCCACTCCCAAAGCCATTGCTACTGGTTTACTGGAGCACTTTACCCCTATGGCACTGCCCTACCGTATTGATTTAGTAACAAAATAATTTAGTTTAGTTAGAGACCAGGCACTATCATTAAAAACTGATCGTGTCTGTCCAATATAATGTGAGTGAGCCGATTGAGCGTCCACGGCACAAACGCAGCAGGAGTCAGATTACATTCATCACATGAGCTGAGGTAAGTGTGGGCGTGGCATACATTCACAGCGCGTGTTCAGTCTGGTGCGTTTTCATAAAATCAGTTCAGTAAGAGACGCTACAATTAAAAACTGAACGTGTCTGTTCAATATATTATGAGTCGATTGAGTGTCACGGAACAAATGCAGCAGGAGTCGGATTACATTCATCAAATGAGCTGAGCTGAGGTAATTGTGGGATTTGCGGCCGCATTCACAGCATGTGATCAGTCTGGCGCATTTTCAGTTCATGTCTTTGGAAGCTTAACTTTCATAGGAATTCATTTGAAAAGTTGAAACACTCACTTTGGTCTCCACCGCTCCGTTTACATGAATCTCCGCAGCTCCCAAGCCGAGTGCGATGTTGAAAACGTGGAAATAGTGCCTCCTGCTGGCTGTAGTCTTCAACCTCTGGACAAAAACTCTGGACGCAAAATGACGATATTTCCCACATGAAAAAATACTATAGTATACTATAGTAAAATTACTCTAGTAAATACTATAGTGTTTTTGAACCGCACTATAGTAAAGATACTGCAGTAAATTGTAGTATATTATAGTATTTACTACACTTTAATTTATTTTAGTATATTTACTATAGAATGGTTCAAAACACTATAGTATTTACTAGAGTAATTTTACTATAGTATACTATTATATTTTTTCATGTGGGTTGCGTCATCGGAGGAATTTTTCCAGAAATAAAATACATAATTCTCTGTCCTCAGGGTCATATGAGGGGTGAAAGTGTGATAATTTGAATATACTCCCGGTTTCTACTGATACAAAGCTTAATGCTAATCGCTGAAGTAACCCTTTAATGACATACAGGACTAGTAATATATACAGCTGTATATACAGATACACACCCTGATATCCGATCAGTAGCCTGAGAGTGTGCCACTTTGTCAACCCTGTGATTAATTACCGGGACTCCGCCCTAAAGACGTCCTGATTGCCTGTGAGTGCAAAATCCACCTGATCCCAATTATGAAGAGTGTTTCAATAACACTGGCATCAGTGCAGACGATTGAGAGTTCAGCAGTAGAGCAGTGTGAATCTGGACAGAAGTGCTGCAGGTCTTTGAGAGACTTTTGATTTCTGTGTAGCATTGGATGATTGCTCCTCATGGCTGTGAGGAGAGTTGTGTTTGGAAGGGGCTCATTTTAGCCCTTTTCCTCTTTGCTGTTGATGGACAGAAAAGGCCGTAAGTACCGTGGGCTTCGAAGTGAACAGACGTGGCCTAATGTAATGGGAGACCAAAGCTTTCTGATGGCTGCCCAGTGTTGCCATGTCTGGTTTTCCCACAGGTCTCCAGCCCCTATCTCCCTGATGGAGATAATCACCTTGGACTATTTTATGATTGGCTATTAGGCTAGTTTTGATGCATAAACCTGGCAGCCACTTTCTGTGGCTGTTCAACCAACATGTACATGTTCTGACCTGATTCCCTTTGGTCTCTGAATCTAAGCTTCATGTTTCCACAGGTTATTTATGGTGACATTCCCTGTAGTGATTGAGTCTGGATCTGATGCCAAATTATGTGCAAGTCTTCTGAAACCCCAAGAGAGTCTCAAGATGACCGTTTCTCTGCTTGATGACAAAAACAGGACGACTCAACTTGTGCAGCAGGTTTCTTCCAGGCCGTTTCACCGCTGCTTTAATTTCCAGGTGTGTTATCATGAGACGTGTGGCTTTTTCTTGTCTGGTTTGTTGAATGTTAACTGAGTTTCTCTACAGGCTCCTTGAGTAGATGGAGAATCTGTGTAGAAGCTGAAGGTGGAAGTTAAAGGGCGGGGCTTCAGCGCGACTGACGAGAGGAAAGTCATGTTCAAACCTTACCTGCCTCTGACCTTCATCCAAACGGACAAGCCCATCTACAATCCAGGACAAACGGGTGAGCTCTGCATGACCCTTGGTTGAGTATTAGATCAGTAGAAAGTCCATTTACACAAGTTCTGATCTTCATGTGCATTAAGCTGTTTGTGAGCCTGTATCGCTGTCATTGCAGTGAATTTCAGAGTTGTCACCATGGATGCTAAATTTGTGCCTCTTGATCAGATGGTAAGGCCTGACCATGAACAAACTGCAAATTATTTTTGAGTAGTTTTGCACTTTCCTTTTTCAATGATTGCTGCATCAGTGTTTGTGCTTTTAAATGCCTTACATTCCTGTCTTTGTCTTTCAGTACAATCTGGTGGCGGTGGAGGTAAGGATTTGCTCCAGTGCAACTCTTTGAATGAAGCTGTTTGTCGTTTTTCCTCTGAGCTGTTAATTGTTTTAATAGGACAATCAGAATAACCGGATTGGTCAGTGGACAAATGTTTCCTCGACAGGGTGGATCTTGCAGCTTTCTCACGAGTTAAACCCAGAGGCTCAGATGGGGATGTACACACTAAAGGCTTTTATTGGTGACCGAATGGTCTCCCATGTTTTTGAGGTGAAGAAATATGGTAAGTCGTTGTTCCTGTAATATACAGCAGTTTAATGACCGCTCTGAGGTCCTGATCAAGTTTTGTTTCCTGCTGTAGTGTTGCCCAATTTTGACGTGACCGTAAACACCCCACAGATGTACAGCGTTGCCAATGTGGGACTGAAAGTTGAGGCTTGTGCCAAGTGAGTGAGGCTTATATTCTCTTGCCTTGTGGTTGGTCAGTTCTTGATGTTACTTGTAATGTTTCCCAGATACATATATGGCCAACCTGTACCTGGTCAAGCATTGGTTGAAGTGTGCCGTGAGCCCTTTCCATATGTTGTGGTTCCTGGTGTGACCCGTCGTTGCCTGGATAAAACTGCACAGGTTTGACTCCAGCCTTACAATGAAGGGTTTTTCTGCTTGTGCTTGGCTTAATGTGACCTTTGTTCTGCTACCAGATGAATGCCATGGGCTGTGCCTCTCTTACTGTCGCTACATCAGAGGTTTTTTGGCACTACACTTGAAAACAATATGCAAGACATTTCTTGTAACTGTGAATGTCACTGAGGAGGGAACAGATGAGCTATTGACTGATCTGAACCAACAGCTCAGTATGAAGGAAGTTTATTTTAAATTCTTTTTTTTCCTGATGTAGTGATGTCCAAATGTAATGGACACTGTTGCAGATTTTAAGTCGGCAAGGCCACGTTTGTTGATCTCACAGATTATTTTGAACCTGGACTAACCGTTAATGGAAAGGTATATTTATCCCTGGTTGCAGAAGCTTTCACATTGGTTCCCTTTCCTAACCGTGGCCATTCCCAACAGATATCTGTTCGCAATTGGAGTATCATCAAAACGAGAGACAAAGCAGTGTATCTCCTTGATGGGAACAGTTGGCCAAACAAACGGCTGCTGAATCTGACCACAAACCAGAACGGACTGGCCACGTTCTCCCTCAACACTGTTGATCTTCCTAAAGCTGGTGGAAGATCTTCTCAATCTGGTGGTATGATTTGCTCTTTATATTTTGTGACTGTAGACCACTCTCTTGCAAGAAACTAATTCCATTTACTGTTCCCTAGGCGAGTGTGACTCCAGTGGTTGATTATGGTTCCAAATCGCCATACTTAACTACAGATACAAGGGTTGTTAAGCTTTTCCAACCGCCTGACAGCACATCATCTAGTGAACTGACTATAGTGAAACTCGAGCACCCACTCAAATGTGGTGCTGTGTATACCGTGACCGTGAAGTATTCTTCTGTTGGAGAGACTGGCGACTACAGTGTTGACATAATCCACATGGTGAGTGGACCTCAATTGTGCTTAGCTGTGCCGGTATATGGTAATATGATATATCACGATAATGAACTTGCACGATATTATCGTGGGCACTACAAAGTACCATACATTTATGACTTTGGTTTAGACCACCCTCTCCTTGAACTGTTACCTTATCGTGGTGGAGAGGTTTGAGTATCCAAATGATCCTGGGAGCTATGTTGTCTGGGGCTATATGCCCCTGGTAGGGTCTCCCAAGGCAAACAGGTCCTTGGTGACGGGCCAGACTAAGAACAGTTCACAAAAAAAAAACCCTTATGAGTAAAACTACACCGAGGACCGAGACGTCGCCCGGCATGGTGCAGCCGGGGCCCCACCCTGGAGCCGGGGTTGGGGCTTGCATGCGAGCACCTGGTGGCCGGGCCTCCTCCCATGGGGCTCGGCCGGGCTTAGCCCGTAGAAGTGACGTGGGGCCGCCCTCCTGTGGGCTCACCACCTGCAGGAGGGAGCGTAAGGGGCCGGTGCATAGTGGATCGGGCGACAGTCGAAGGCGAGGCCCCCGACGACCCGATCTCTGGACACGGAACCTGGCTTTAGGGACGTGGAATGTCACCTCGTTGGCGGGGAAGGAGCCGGAGCTTGTGCGGGAGGTCGAGAGGTACTGACTAGAGATAGTCGGGCTCACCTCCACGCACAGCTTGGGCTCTGGAACCACACTTCTTGAGAGAGGCTGGACTCTCTACCACTCTGGAGTTGCCCATGGTGAGAGGCGGAGAGCTGGAGTGGGTTTGCTTATAGCCCCCCAGCTCAGCTGCCATGTGTTGGAGTTCACCCCGGTGAACGAGAGGGTCGCTTCCCTGCGGCCGAGTCAGGGATAGGTCTCTCACTGTCGTGTGTGCCTACGGGCCAAATGGCAGTGCGGAGTACCCGGCCCTCTTGGAGTCTCTGGGAGGGGTGCTGGAAAGTGCTCCGACTGGAGACTCCATCGTTCTACTGGGGGACTTCAATGCCCATGTGGGCAGTGACACCTGGAGAGGCGTGATTGGGAGGAACGGCCCCCCTGATCTGAACCCGAGTGGTGTTCTGTTATTGGATTTCTGTGCTAGCCACGGTTTGTCCATAACGAACACCATGTTCAAGCATAAGGGTGTCCATCAGTGCACGTGGCACCAGGACACCCTAGACCGGAGGTCGATGATCGACTTTGTGGTCGTCATCAGACCTTCGCCATATGTCTTGGACACTCGGGTGAAGAGGGGCGGAGCTGTCAACTGCTCACCACCTGGTGGTGAGTTGGATCCGGAGGGGAGGAGGCTGGACAGACTCGGCAGACCCAAACGCTGTGAGGGTCTGTTGGGAACGCTTTGGCGAGCCCCTGTCAGAGAGATCTTCAACTCCCACCTCCGGCAGAACTTCGACCGGATCCCGAGGGAGTCTGGAGATATTGAGTCCGAGTGGACCATGTTCTCCACCTCCATTGTCGATGCGGCTGTTCGGAGCTGTGGCCGTAAGGTCTCCGGTGCCTGTCGAGGTGGCAATCCCCGAACCCGGTGGTGGACACCGGAAGTAAGGGATGCCGTCAAGCTGAAGAAGGAGTCCTATCGGGCCTGGCTGGCTTGTGGGACTCCTGAGGCAGCTGACGGGTACCGGCAGGCCAAGCGGGCTGCAGCCCGGGTAGTCGTGGAGGCAAAAAATCGGGCCTGGGAGGAGTTCGGTGAGGCCATGGAGAAAGACTATCGGTTGGCCTCGAAGAGATTCTGGCAAACCGTTCGACGCCTCAGGAGGGGGAAGCAGTGCCTTACCAACACTGTTTACAGTCGAGATGGGCACCTGTTGACCTCAACTGGGGATAACATCGGGCGTTGGAAGGAATACTTTGAGGATCTCCACAATCCCACCGACATGTCTTCCATTGAGGAAGCAGTGGCTGGGGACTCGAAGTGGACTCCCATCACCTGGGCTGAAGTCATCGAGGTGGTTAAAAGCTCCTCGGTGGCAAGGCACCGGGTGGATGAGATCCGCCTGAGTACCTCAAGTCTCTGGATGTTGTGGGGCTGTCTTGGCTGACACGCCTGCAACATCGCATGGCGGTTGGGGACAGTACCTCTGGACAGGCAGACCGGGTGGTGGTCCTCTTTTCAAGAAGGGGACCGGAGAGTGTGTTCCAACCATAGGGGATCACACTTCTCAGCCTCCCGGGAAAGTCTATGCCAGGGTACTGAGAGGAGAATTCGGCCGCTAGTGGAACCTCGGATTCAGGAGGAACAGTGTGGTTTTCGTCCCGGTCGTGGAACACTGGACCAGCTCTATACCCTTTTCAGGGTGCTGGAGGGTTCATGGGAGTTTGCCCAACCAGTCCACATGTGCTTTGTGGATTTGGAGAAGGCATTCGTCCGTGTTCCTCGTGGCATCCTGTGGAGGGTGCTCTGGGAGTATTGGGTTGGCGGCCCCCTGCTTAGGGCTGTTCTTTCCTTGTATGACCGGAGCAAGAGCTTGGTTCGCATTGCCGGCAGTAAGTCAGACCTGTTCGGTGCATGTTGGACTCGGCAGGGCTGCCCTTTGTCACCGGTTCTGTTCATAATTTTTATGGACAGAATTTCTAGACGCAGCCAAGGGCCGGAGAGTGTCCGGTTTGGGGACCATACGATTTCGTCGCTGCTTTTTGCGGATGATGTTGTCGTGTTGGCCTCCTCAAACCAGGACCTTCAGCGTGCACTGGGGCGGTTTGCAGCCGAGTGTGAAGCGGCTGGGATGAGAATCAGCACCTCCAAGTCCAAGGCCATGGTTCTCAGTCGGAAAAGGGTGGATTGCCCACTTCAGGTTGGTGGAGAGTTCCTGCCCCAAGTGGAGGAGTTCAGGTATCTTGGGGTCTTGTTCACGAGTGAGGAAGGATGGAATGAGAGATCGGCAGGCGGATCGGTGCAGCTTCTGCAGTAATGCAGTCGATGTACCGGTCTGTCGTGGTGAAGAAGGAGCTGAGCTGTAAGGCAAAGCTCTCGATTTACCGGTCGATCTCGTTCCTACTCTCACCTATGGTCATGAGCTGTGGGTCATGACCGAAAGGACAAGATCCCGGATACAGGCGGCCGAAATGAGCTTTCTCCGTAGGGTGGCTGGGCTCTCCTTAGAGATAGGGTGAGAAGCTCGGTCACCGGGAGGAGCTCAGAGTAGAGCCGTTGCTCCTCCACATCGAGAGGAGCCAGCTGAGGTGGCTAGGGCATCTATTTCGGATGCCTCCTGGACGCCTTCCCAGGGAGGTGTTCCAGGCACGTCCCACCGGGAGGAGGCCCCGGGGAAGACCTAGGACACGCTGGAGGGATTACGTCTCCTGGCTGGTCTGGGAACGCCTCGGGGTTCCCCCGGAAGAGCTGGATGAAGTGGCTAGGGAGAGGGAAGTCTGGGCGTCTCTGCTTAGACTGTTGCCCCGGCCCCGGATAAGCGGAAGATGATGGATGGATGGATGGATGGATGGTTTAGACCACATTAAGGATGATCTACCCATCAGCCGTTTAAAATGAGCAATACCGCTGTATGCTGCGTCAAAGGAACGCACACTGCTGTAAACAAACCTAACGTGAACGGGCAGCGCATGGCAGGATGAGTGGAGATGTGCTGAATGAGACCACGTGTTCACTCTGACAGATGGCACTGACTGAACCGCAGAAATTCAACTGTTTCTCTGGTCACCCTCATAAACTAAGACATGCGGTATCAAACTGTATTTAAAGGTTTCAAACAGCCATTCAGATTTGTTCGCTGCGGTGCTCCTCACATAAACCAAATATGTAGTACTTGGACATAAGGCTATTTATTTTCAAACTTCATACATTTTAATCTGGACTACATGCCTTAGATACTGTTTGAATGTTCTGATTGTTCATAAACACTTTATAATAAGGTTCAATGATCTACCTCGAATTCATTAGTTAACAAACTGACAATGGAAAAAGTTGGTAAGTAACACTCAAATTATGATCCAAGTTACTCAACTAAATATACAAATAGAATTTATTAATTTGGTCATATATAATTCTATAAACTATCCAGGTTAAACTGGCCAAATCAAATTTTGTTGCAATGTTGTCCTGTTTAACACTGTGAAGCTGCTTTGAAACAATCGTCATTGTAAAAGCGCTATATAAATAAAGTTGATTGATTGATTGAGTAAAAAGCCTGTTATAGTATGACACTTTCCCCTGCAACTTTTAGATATTGTGATAATTCCCTATACCGTGATAACTGCTGCAGCAGTTAATCGCACCACAAATTTGATGGTCACATGCCAAGTTCAGGTGGCACTGTTTAAGGTGCATGTGTTGTGTACCTGTTTGTCTTCTGTCAGGTCTTGTCCAGAGGAGTGATTCTCCTCCATAGATCTAAGACGGTCAGAGCAAGTGCTTCTAATACTGTCACAAGTGGCTCTGTGTCGTTCCAAATGTCTGTCAGTGTCGCTATGGCTCCAGCAGTGCAGATTCTGGTCTACTGTGTTCTGCCCAGTGAGAATGTAGTTGCTGCTAGTGTGTCTTTTGAGACTGCAATGTGTCTCCAAAACAAGGTATGATGTGCACTAACATCTTGGCTTAAACTGGGGAATTGTGCCCTACAGTGTTGATTCTTGTTACAGGTGTCTCTACAGTTCTCTCCTGCTACAGCTGTTCCCGCTGAGGGAAATGTTCTGACTGTCTCTGCTCAAGCAGGATCTCTGTGTGGCATCAGTGCTGTAGATCAGAGTGTCCGGATCTTGGAGCCGGGAAGACGTCTGAGTGCTGAAATGGTATCAATGTGTATTTTCTCTTTAAATCCTTGAGCTTGATTGCCGTTCAGGTTTAGAATTTGAGTAATGCTGAATATTGGGTAACCTATGCTATTATAGGGCTGTTATGATTATAGCAGTGTTGTACCTTTTAACACCTACCATTATAACGAACTCTGACCATAATTTCTTTAGTTCAATAATTTTACAGAATGCAATTGTATTGTTTCCTGGTCCCAGGTGTTTGACTTGCTCCCAGTGCGAACACTATCAGGTTACCCATACAGCGCTGAGGATGAACCACAGTGTTTTGGTATTAGACCCCCCAGTCGAGCTGCTCTTATAAATCGTTCCTACAAATCAAGCCTACGCAGCCTTCAAGGTAGAACACCATTCATGACCATGTAGTTGCTGAACAAAACAGTCATTGATTCAAATCTTTACTCGTTTCTATGACAGAGCTTGGGAATGAAGGTTGCAACAAATCTTGCTGTACGAGCTCCTCCGTGCCCTCTGTACCCCCGCTTACCAGAGAGTAGGTTCTTTCAGTGAACACTTGAATTCAGTTGTTTTGAATTCAGAACACTTGAAGCTTTCCTTCAGTTATTGGAGGCTTTTCCTTGTTCTTTGTGAACCAGCAAATTGTGTTGGGTGTTCAAATATATTTGAATATATTCAATGAGAGGGCAGTTATTCTATATATTAATATAGTTGATAGAAAATATATTCTGCAGACTAAGAATGTGTGGCATAAATGAGAGTAATTTCTTGTCCGTTTCAGTGGTGAATCTTAATGCTCTTG